>JBBPLC010000814.1:0-10543 GCA_038089535.1 Hemileccinum rubropunctum
TTCTTGCTAATGCTTTTCTTTCACACGATGACCACCGCTTACTTCCGCTCTTCTCACGATGGTCATCATAATTACAAATTCTTATCTCTTTACTCCCGCTTCCTTCCGACAGACAGCCGTGTTTCCTTTGTTTCAATAACTTCCGTTATCTTCCTTACTCCACCTACCTTATTGGGTTTCCTCTGACCTTCTGCTGCCACACAGCTTGGTCTGTGCATAGTCTCCCTTAGGTATATAAAGCCTGCCATTGCTACCTTGTATTCTCTAAGCTAGACCTACCTGGAATAGCATCTTTGTTTTCTTCACTTGTTCATTGCTCTCTAAGTCACCCGTCCTACTTTTGAGTGAATGCTTGTCGTTCTCCTTCATCTCCAGTCACCCTTCATTGCGACTCGTCTCCACCACTCTTCTTTGCGGTTGTCCCGTCGACAAGGGTATCCCTTGGTCGATTATCCTTTGTTCACCTCAGGAAGCCCCTGCAGAAGTCTCTAGTCATTAACCACACGACTTGTCCTTGTCTCTGGTCACCTCTCTCACGACTCATCCCATCAATAAGCAAGCCACTTAGTCGACATCCCTCGTCTCCCAGGTCTATGTTTGTTCCTACCTGGACCAACCGTAACACTTCTCTCATGATGGCCATCTTGATTACTCATTCTTATCTCTTATCAAATAGCCTTGTTCTTCTCTCTAACAACACCTTTACACTGCCATCTTTTCCACTCCACTTACCCTATTTAGAATCCTCTGACCTACCACTGTAACACAGCTTGGTCCGTGCACAAATACTCAGGGTATATATAGGCTATAACAGAGTGGAATGGCAAACAAGGCAGAACCAACCCCAAGACAAGGATAGCCTAGCCTTGAGCTAGGATGGCTGATGTTGCCAAGAACAATAAATACAATAAGCAGCCCTATAACAGTGGCAAGCCGGCAGAAGGAGAGGATGAGCGGTACTCAAGTATACTCAGGCCCCACAATGTGGAGGGTAAGACAAATGAATAAGACTGGCTAACCCAGTCACATTGCTACCCTATATATAGTGGTACCCTATCGTGCACAGACCAAGTGGTGTACTCTAGGGTAGGTCTAAAGTAAGGAATATGGTAGTGGCAAGGCATGATGTCATAGTGACATCATGGATCTAGGCATAGTCCAGAGTGGCCTGTAGGCACGTGATCGTGGGAACTAGCATGTGCCCCTAAGGTACAATAAGATAAGATAATAGTGGCCAAGTCACGTGACCTCAAAAGTAGAAATCGTGAGTCTAGGTAAAGGGGAAACCAAGGAATGTAGTGGTAAGTGGTAGTATCATAGCCCGAACTACAACATAGGCTGATATCTTTACCATGTATTCCCTAAGGCTAGACCTACCTGGAATAGCACCTTGTTTTTCTTCACTTGACCATTGCCTCTCTAAGTCTCCTGTCCTACTTTTGAGTGGACACTCATCATTCCCCTTTGTCTCCAGTTGCTCTTCTTTGTGACTCATCTCTGTCACTCTTCTTTGTGACCAGTCCCATTGACAAGGGATTCCCCTTGGTTGATCACCCTTTGTTCACCTCAGGAAGCCCCTGCAAAAGTCTTCAGTAGTTAACCACACTACTCATCCCTCATCCCTGGTTGCCCCTCTTCATGACTCATCCCATCAATAAGGAAGCCCCTTAGTCAACATTCCTTGTTTCCCAGGTTCACATTTGTTCCTACCCAGACTGACCATAATAGGAAGCATACTTGTATGAATGAAGAGATGGAGATGAAAAACATGAGGTGTGACATCATGGTGACATCATGGGCTAGGCCCCAGGTCAGATGAGATGTCTCATGGTCACATGCACTGGTCACATGACTTTGAAAGTGAAAAGAAATTGTCAAGTGTGAAAATGAAGTAAAAGTGAAAAATGTAGTGTATAGGTCCTGAACTATAACACTACCCCCCATTCACCAGATTCTAGGTCTAGCTGAGAATTGGTGAATTCGGTATAGGAGGGACCAAATGGATGAAAGAGAGATGTGAACTCAATGTCAGAGATGCCCCAAACGGGTTGTGGGGCATTTGGATGAGTAGCATGAAACTCAAAGATTGCATCTTGTGTATGTTTTAAATTAACAGCAGGTTCCTAGGTGCGATCCACCTCATCCCATCCCTTTCAGTGGATGAAATACTGTAACTTTCCTGTTATAGGATTCACGATACGATTACTATAATACTGGACACTTATCTTATCTTATCGGGTAGCATCTCATGTGACAACCCCCACAGCTAGGCTTAGGGTCTAGGACCGCACCTAGACTGGTCACGTGACATGATGTCATCGTTGGGCCTGGAGCTATGACCTCATTGGTCTAGGCTATGACATCATCAGTGATGTCATGCCTCACGGTAACCTCATGGACACCTCATGTTATCTTAGCCATCTACTATAGACCAGCCCTCACGCATACAGGGAGCCTCCCCTAAACTGTACCCTTACCTATATATACCACAGACCCTCCCTGTATATTCCTTAGTTTTATTCACTGGTATCTTGCCCGGTTCCCCACGTCTGAACTGCCTGAGGTGCACAGTGGAAGTCCTCCTTCCATTCATTGCCAGGTTATGCCATCCTGTTACAAAAGGCACTCATCGTCAAACCCTTCTCCCTCCTCATTGGCCTTATCTATTGGCTAGATGCCACTCGTCGTCCACGCCAGCAGGAACCTTCCCACAAGGTGGATGGAGTAGCCTCGTTTGCCGTTCCACTCCATTACATTTCCACAATGAAGTTATGATTGGATGATTCAGTCAACTTCATATTCTTTGTGACAGTCCTTGGTCATGGTGATAGGATCTGGTCTAAATATGGATTGACTCCAGCAGTGCTTTGTAGGGTTTGACACAGGAAATATTAATGGTGGGATGAATAGATACAGAAGAGGGAAGGATGAGTGCAACAGCATTAGGGAGAATGGCAGAGATACAGTAAGGGCCAATGAATTTTTGCATAAGCTTATGCGCAGGATAAGGGAGGGAAGGATGCTCAGTAGAGAGCCAGACAAGGTTACCAATAGAATAGTCAGAAGCAGAAGAGCACTTGGATGTTTGTGTGTGCAACATCCAATTGCAGGTTTTCTGTAGTGTGGAAGTGATCTCTTTGTGTGAACAACCAATAGATTTACTGAATGACCCCCCAGGAGTTGTAGCAGAGATTGTGGGCTCTGTTCCCATGCACGGAGAGTAGTTTTGCATGATGGAAGAAGGGGTGGTACCCATGGCAGTGATGAGGGTATTATTGTGCACAAATTGTGTCATTTTCAGCCACAAGGCCCAGTTCTCCTGCTTCTTAGTGATGTAAGCATGGAGATATGTGATAACTTCTCTGTTGACCCATTCCATCTGGCCATCCATCTGGGGATGACATGCCATTGAGAGTTTCTGCTGGATTCCAAGGACTTTGCAAAGTTCCTTGATTGTTATAGTTCAGGACCTATATGCTATGTTTTTCACTTTTCTTTTACTTTCGAACTTAACAATTTCTTTCTCCTTTTAAAGTCATGTGACCGTGAGAGTTCTCACATGATCTGAGGTCTAGCCCATGGTGTCATCATGACATCATACCTCATGTCTTTCATTTCCGTTCCTTTTCCCATGAGGACACTTCTTGCTTCCCACACGGACTTCTCTCCGTCCTCATGGCTACCTCGCTTTATCCTCATGTTCCCCTTCTCACACCAGCCCTCAATTGATTAGGACTCAGACGACCTACCCTAAACTCCCCGTACTTACATATATAAACCTTTCCCCCTTATTGTCTATTCCTTAGTCCTATTCACTTGAATACCCTCCTCCTTTGGGGCCTGTTCATTTGTGTACCACTCTACCCTTTTACCCTTACTCTTCACTAGTGAGACTGTGAACAGCTCATTAGTTCAATCGTATTCTGCATTTGCCATCGCCTGAGCAATGTTACTGCTCACTCATCGTTCCATGTACCAAGTTCATGCTTTACTTGGGCACCGTAAATTTTCTCGTCGCCGATTACCACGTACTTGTCCATGTTTGGCTGGACACTCAAAACCACACTATCCACACCGTCGCTGAAGTAGCCCAACGCCTAGATTAGGTGTTATTCTACATTGTTTAAGTTCTCATTCCATTTCATTGATGAACTCTGAGATGAATTGAGGTCCTCTATTGGAAAGAATAGTGTTAGGGAGTCTGTGGAGACACCATACATGATCTCTAAATAAAATGGCTAAGTCTGAGAAAGAAGTGGTTTTTAAACAAGGAAAGAGAACAATTTCTTTAGAAAAATGATTGATGACTACCCCTATAGAATTGAAGCCATTGGAAGGGGGTAGTCCTGTGACAAAGTCAAAAGAGATGTCTTCCCATGGATGGGAAGGAATGGAGAGTAGCATAAGTTTCCTGCTGGTGGCTTTGATGAACCCTTCATGAGGGAGCACATCTGGCAGTGATCTACATAAGAAGCAATGTCCTTGGCTGCGCCAGGCCACCAATGGAAACATTTGACCAAAGAAATAGTATAATCATGGCCTGGATAACCCGTGACCAGGGAATCATGGAAAAGCAAGATTAACTCATTGCAAAGGGAAGGTGGCACAAAAATGATGCCATTCAAATTTCTGAAAAGTTTTTCTAAAGCATAGTATTCATATTCATTGACAGCATTAACATCCATTCTAGCAGATTCCAATGATAGTTTAGTTTCAAAATCCAGTGAAAGAGAAGTAGAAGAGATGGCTTGAATTCCCATGGAACCAAACCCTTTATTGTTGTGTTGGGACTCTTCAAGAGTCTTTTCTTCTTTGAGTGTAGGATTTGCTATCTTTTCAATAATTAGTTGTGCGATATGGTTGAAATTAGAAACGTGAATAGGTGAATTGGAGTGGTTGAACAGAATTATGCCAATTTCTCCCCTATAATCAGCATCAATGACTCCAGCCATGATGTCGATTTTATGTTTGAGGGTGAGGCCTGAATGAGGCGCAATTCTGCCATAGATACCAGAAGGAAGTTGAATCTTGGCATGGGTGGAGATGAGACATTGGTCATGGGCGGGAATGTCAAGATCAATGAATGTGTACAGGTCAAAATCTGCAGTGTTGGGAGAGCCCTTCAAGAGTAAGCAAGTGTCTGTGGAAGTTAGTTCAACTGGAATAGATAAGGAAAAGGCATGGAGAACAGTGGAGGGAAATATGGTAATGTTCTCATTTAATTTATCAACAGCATCACCATAATCCAGGTGATAGGAGAGAGTGTCAGCATGTCTATTTGTGGTGCCTGGTTTGTAGATGAGAGTATAATTAAATTCTTGCAATAGCTTGTGCCAGCAGGCTTGTCAGCCTGAGAGTGTTTGTAGTTTCTTCCAATATTTGAGATTCTTGTGGTCTGTTCAAATCTCAAAGTTAGTTTTTCTGATAAGATAATGCTGCCACTCCTTGAGAGCGTGAATGATGGCTAATAACTCCTTGTCATAGACTGGGTAGTTGTATTCAGCAGATGAAAAAGAATGAGAAAGGAAAGCACAAGGGTACCAAGAGCCATTCTCTCCTAGGACCAATAATATTACACCAGTGGCAATATCACTTGTGTCAGTTTCAACACACATTTCTTTTGACAAGTCAGGAAAAGCAAGAAGAGCGGCAGTTGTAAATTGTTTTTTGAGCATGTCAAATGCATTTTGTTGTGCCTCCCCCCAGGTATAGGGCATTTTTTTCTTTGTAAGATCATTGGGGGGTGGGCGATCTGTTCAAAACCATTAATGAAATGACGATAATAATTACATAGGCCAAGGAAAGATTGAAGCTGCTTGAGCTTTGTAGGAGCAGGCCAGTCAAGTATGGCATCAACTTTGTTGCTTTGCATGCTAACACCATTGGCTGCTACTGTCATGCCTAAAAAGTCACTTCCTTTACAACCTCAGAATGTTCATCATTGGATTTATTTGTTGTAAAAATGCATATGTTGTCAAGGTAGATGATCACAGCAGCATACATGTCATTGAAGATATTGTTCATCATCTGTTGGAATGTTGGGGGAGAGTTAGTCATTTCAAAGTACATGATAACTGGTTTGTAGGCCCCCAGGGGCATTACAAATGCTGCTTTCCACTTGAAACAGGATGAGAACTTAACAATGTAGAACAACACCTAATCTAGGCGTTGGGCTACTTCGGCAATGGTGTGGACGGTACGGCTACGAGTGTCCAACCAGATGTGGACAAGGACGTGGTAATCGGCGACAAGGAAGTTGACAGTTCCGAGATAGAGCATAAAACATGTTACGATGTCAAGCGTGCAATAATGTGCACGAAGTCGGCAAATGCAGAGTAAAGGGACAATACAGAAGAGTGGTAAACAATTGAACAGGCCCCAAGGAGGAGGGTATTCAAGCGAATAGGACTGGGGAATAGATGACAAAGGTTGAGGGCTTATATATGTAAGTAAGGAGGTTTAGGGTAGGTCGTCTGAGTCCTAATCGATTGAGGGCCAGTGTGAGAAGAAAGAGAAATGAGGAAACCATGAGGATAGCGAGAAGTCCATGTGGGAAGGAAGAAGCATCCTCATGGGAAAAGGGACGGAGATGAAAGACGTGAGGCGTGAGGTCATGATGACATCATGGGCTAGGCCTCAGGTCACGTGACTTCGAAAAGAGAAAGAAAATGTTAAGTTCGAAGATAAGGAAAAGTGGAAAACGTAGTGTATAGGTCCTGAACTATAACACCACTCATTACCTTCTTTGATCTAGACATTGTTATATCCCCATTGTAGATCAAGGCAGGTAAACTTGTTTGTGCCCTTTAGATGATTGACAAGTGCAGAAATAAGAGGGAGAGGATATGAATTTTTGACTGTACTCTTGTTTAAATAACAATAGTCCATGACTAGGCATTTTTCGCTGGTTTTCTTCAGGATAAAAAATACAGGAGCGGTTTGAGGGGATTTGGATAGGTGGATATATCCCTTTTCTTGCTCTGAGGTAATGAAGTTCCTGACTTCTTCTAATTCAGCATTGGACAAAGGAATAACTCAACCTTTTTTAGGGATAAAGTCTGGTTTGAGGTTGATTGCATGATCCCATGGTTTGTGCATGGGCATGTGTTTGGATTCTTCTTTACTGAAGACATCAAGAAATTCGTGGTATTGAGGGGGTACTTTTTCTGCAAGACTCTCTTTGATGAAATGAATGGACAGGTTCCAGATCTTGTTGATAAGGCCAGCTGCATTGATGGTTATGCAGTTTTGAGTGCAGCAACAAAACTTGATCTCTTTGTTCACTCAGTCAATGAGTGGGTTATGGCATTGAAACCAATCATAGCCTAAATAGATACAATGAGTACCCAAATTCATTATCAAAGCATCAACTCTCTCAGAGTGACCTTGGTATGAAAATACAATGGAAACGTAATCAGTGATAGTACCATGGGCAAAAGATGTCCTATTGGTGTTAGTGATAGAGTAAGGTGAAATCAATTTTTTGGTGGGAATTCCAAGAGATGTTACTCATTTTTTGTCCACAAAGGTCTGGACTGCGCCAGAGTTAAGGAGCACTTTTTCAGTTGTTTTTTGCCATTTTTTGTTTTTCTGGAAATAAATGTCAGTATCAATATTGAATACCCCTCCTGGAGAAGTATTCCTGAGGATGAGGTTAGGGTTAGGGAAGGATTTAGAGAAAAAAGAAATTTTGTCCATAATTGGAGAATTAGGCACACTATGTTTAATTTCCAGTGCTGCACTCCAAAGACATGCTCCTTTGGAGGCAGTATTATAACTATTACAATCAGAAGGGTTCAGTAAGTCATCACCGCCTGACAAACTGTTTATTTCCCCAAGTACAGCAAATTGATTCATAAAGAAAGAGGAAAGAGGAGAAGCAGAATGAAAAGAAGAAAAACTGTCCTTGGCCAAGTAGATACCTCCCAGATCTACTTGGCTTTGCCTTTTCCCTTAAGTCCCTCAGTGGCAAGCTGGCATACCCAGGACTCGAACATATCTAAGTAATAGGCTTGCATCTCTTCAGTCATCCACAGAGGATTTCCAGAACCTTGTGCAGCCTCAGAGGCCACAGTGATGGTGGTAGTCAGAGCAAGGAAAATCTTGCAGAGGGAAGCAGGTCAAGGTGGGGCATAGCAGATTTGACTAGTGACAGGGTTGAAGATGGGATGACCTCTTAGTTTGCATGGCTCCTTACAAGCATGGGAAAGGTGGCCTGGCTTACTGCAGTTGTAGCAGATGCACGTTTCCTGCTGTGGTTGGATGGCACGAGTATCCATGGGCATGCCCTGGCCTAGTTGAGTGCCCACTTCTGTGAAGGGAGGCTTGTTAGATCATTGCATTTGCAGCTTACTTCATTCTAGCTGCATCCTTTCAAACATTTTGCCCATCTTGATGGCTTCTTCCTGCCATGTGTCCAATTTGTCAGCAAGGGTGGGTGTGTGAATGGAGAGTTGGAAATAAATGTTGTAATTGAGATGTTCTCAATACAACCAGTGTGTGTTTTTGTTGGTTGTGGCAATATCTGCATCTTGCCGCAATAGCTCAAACTGTTGAGTAAATACTTCAACTGGTAGATTACCTTGTCAAAGTGCCATGAGGTGGAGGTAGCTCTCTTCTTTTAGCATGTCTATGCGGAAGTGTTCCTCCACTTCTTTCTTCAACTGCATCCATGTCAGTCAGTCACTTGCTGAAAGTATTCACTGGTACTTCTCCAATGTTATTCGTGCGAAGTTTTCAGTGTGACCAGTCATGTGGAGCAGGACCCCAGTGGTTTTTTTGTCATTTATCCAAGCCCTCCTGGCATTAGAAGTAGCTACCTTGACCCACCAGGGGTGGAAAGTTGATTAATTGCCATCCCATGTGCCAGGATTGGTGATAAAATGTGTGGGAAGAGAGAAAGATGGAGCCAGGGCTGGGCCAGTAGTGGCAGCAGCAGTCATGGTTGTTGAGTGATAAGATGTTGCTGCTGCAATATTGACTATAGCATCATGGCCATCGTGGCCATCATATTTCTTATGTCATTCCATGTTACATTTAGGTCAATAGGTGGCTGTTCAGTTGCCATGGTTTAAAAACTTTGAAGGGTGGCAAAGTATGTTTCATGGGTGGAGATAGAAGAGGTGTGTGTACTGAGTGTTACCGACTTGTATATTTCTGGGGTTCTGTGTATATTTTTTGTGCTGCCTGCACACACGGACTGGAGCAGGAGCAGAGGAAGGGGAAAAAGCATGAGCAACAGATAGAGCAAGCGAAGAAGTTCGAATTCAGGCAAGTTCTGGTGGTGGCAATGCATCATTAGGGTCAATTTCATTCTCGTCAGCTACTGGAAAGTTGTTGAGGTAATGAGCGAGGTTGGGAGCAAGGAGGCAGACAGGAGCGTGTTCTGGTGCAAGAACACACTCAGGCAAAGGGCAAATGATATGTGTAGTGGCATAAAAGTTTTCAGCTGCTTGCTACTGTTGGAGGTGGAGACGGTCAGTGGCAGTATGAGAATGCATAAAATGTAGGCAAGGGGGATAAGTCAGGATCGGCCTCATAGCAGTCCTATTCAGTTGAAACCAGATGAAACTAAGACAAGGAACACAACATCTAATCTAGGCATTGGGTGACTTCAGCAATGGTGTGGATGGTTCGAGTATATATGTCTAATCAAATGTGTAACAGAGTGGAACGGCAAACGAGGCTGCTCCATCCGCCTTGCAGGAAGGTTCCTGCTGGCGATGACGACGAGTGGCATCTAGCCAATAGATAAGGCCAACAAGGAGGGAGGAAGGGTTTGACGACGAGTGCCTTTTGTAACAGGATGGCATAACCCGGCAATGAATGGAAGGAAGACTTCCACTGTGTACCTCAGGCAGTTCAGACATGGGGAACCGGGCAAGATACAAGTGAATAGAACTAAGGAATATACAGGGAGGGTCTGTGGTATATATAGGTAAGGGTACGGTTTAGGGGAGGCTCCCTGTATGCATGAGGGCCGGTCTATAGTAGATGACTAAGGTAACATGAGGTGTCCATGCAGTTACTGTGAGGCATGACATCACTGATGATGTCATAGCCTAGACCGATGAGGTCATGGCTCCAGGCCCAATGATGACATCATGTCACGTGACCAGTCTAGGTGCGGTCCTAGACCCTAAGCCTAGCTGTGGGGATTGTCACGTGAGATGCTACCCAATAAGATAAGATAAGCGTCCTAGTGTTATAGTAGTCGTGTATCGCGAATCCTATAACAAAATGTGGACAAGGATGTGATATTCAGCAATGAGGAAGTTTACTGTTCCAAGGTAAAGCATAAATGAGGAGATGACAAGGAGTGTGCTATAATGTGCATGAAGCTGGCAATTGCAGAGTAAATTGGAAAGGATGAGACAAGAGTGGTACTCAAAGAATATCTGGCTCCTAGGGTGGAGGGGGATACAAGTAATAGGACTAAGGAGTAGACAATGAGAGAAGGAGTTTATATATGTAAATAAAGATGGTTTAGGGTAGGTCATCTGAGTCCTAAATAGTTTAGGGCTGGTATAGATAAGAGACATGA
>JBBPLC010000815.1:0-10539 GCA_038089535.1 Hemileccinum rubropunctum
GGTGAGAGGTCCATGTGGGAAGAAGGAAGCATCCTCATGGGAAATGAGACAGAGATGAAAGACATGAGGCATGATGTCATGATGACATCATGGGGCTAGGCCTCAGGTCATGTGAGGGTTCTCATGGTCGCATGTACTGATCATGTGACTTCGAAGTGAAAAGAAATTGTTAATTACAAAAAGTGAAGAAAAGTGAAAACATAGTGTATAGGTCCTGAACTATAACAATAGCCACATGGGTCCAGTGCCAAGAAGGACTGGACAAACGTCAGAAAACCACTGCAGTCCTTCTCTGCATGACCAGCTGCACTGAGAATTTTGCACATATTATGCTTGAAAAATACCAACAAATGATCTCAGCTATAGACTGGCCCATGTGGGCACAACTAAAAAAGGAAGTAGAGGAACACTTCTGAATCAATGTATTACAGGAGGAAAGTTACCTCCATCTAGTGGCTCTACAACAAGGTAATCTACCTATCGTGACCTTCATCCAACAGTTTGAGTTATTAAGGCAAGATGTGGACATCACCACAACTGACAAAAACGCACTCTGGATGTATCAAGAACACCTCAACTACAACATCTACTTCCAACTCTCCATTTGTATGCCTGTCCTTGTTGACAAATTGGACAAATGGCAGGAAGAAGCCATCAAGATAGGTAAAATGTTTGAGAGGATGCAGCTAGAATGAAGTAAGCAGCCACTACAAAGATCTAACGAGCCTTGCTTCACAGAAGTGGGCACTCAACCAGGCCAGGGCACCCAATGGACACATGTGCAGTCTAGCCTCAACAAGAAACACACACATGTTACAATTGCAGAAAGCCAGGTCACCTCTCCTGTGCTTGCAAGGAGCTGCACAAACCAAGAGGTTGTCCCATCTTCAACCCCATCACCAGTTGAACCTGCTATGCCCTACCCCATCCAGCTCCACTCCATGAAATTCCCCTCACCCCAACAACTTCCATTGCCACAGTCCCCGAGATCACACAAGGTTCCGGAAATCCCCCATGGATGACTGAAGAGGTGCAAGCCTACTATCTAGATATGTTTGAGTCCTGGACTTGCCAGCTCGCCGCTGAGGGACTTAAGGGAAAAGGCAAGGCTGAGTAGATCTGGGAGGTATCTACTCAGCTATGGACAAAATTTCTTCTTCTCGTTCTGTTTCTCTGCTTTCCTCTTCCTTTTCTAATTGTTTTGCTGTACTTGGGAAAATGGACAGTTTGTTGATTAGCAATGACTCACTGAACACTTATGTTTGTAATAGTTATGATACCAACTCTGAAGGAGTGTCTCTTTGTTATGGTCGGTCCAGGTAGGAACAAACGTAGACCTGGGAGACGAGGGATGTCAACTAAGTGGCTTGCTTATCGACGGGATGAGTTGCAAGAGAGGCAACCGGAGACAAGGACAAGTCGTGTGGTTAACAACCAGAGACTTCCGCAGGGGCTTCCTGGAGTGGGCGAGGGATAATCGATCAAGGGGTATCCTTGTCGACAAGACAACCGCAAAGAAGAGCAGCGGGGACAAGTCGCAATGAAGAGCAACCGTAGACGAAGGTAGAATGACGAGCGTCCACTCAAAAGTAGGACGGGTGACTTAGAGAAGCGATGGACGAGTAACAGGAACAAAGATGCTATTCCAGGTAGGTCTAGCTTGGAGAATACAAGGTAGTGACGGCAGGCTTTATCTACCTAAGGGAGACAGTGCACGGACCAAGCTGTGTAGTAGCAGAAGGTCAGAGGAAACCTGATAAGGTAGGTAGAGTAAGGAAGATAACGGAAGTTATTGGAACAAAGGAAACGCAGCTGTCCATTGGAAGGAAGCAGGAATAGAGGGATAAGAGTTCGTAATCATGATGACCATCGTGAGAAGAGCGGAAGTAAGCAGTGGTCATCGTATGAAAGAAAAGCATTAGCAAGAAGTCTAGGACGAATGCTAATGCAAAGACAAGAAAAAGGTGAATCGTAACACTCTTCAGAGTATGGTGCCAGAGAATAAAGATAGTGTGCTTAATTCTCCACTTACAGACAAAAATTCTTTTTTCTCTAAATCCTCCCCTAACCCTAACCTCATTCTCAGGAATACTTCCCCTGGGGGAGAACTTGATATTGACACTGACATTTATTTTCAGAAAGACAAAAAATGGCAAAAAAGCAATAGAAAAAGTGCTTCTCAACTCTGGTGCAGTCCAGATGCTCATAGACAAACAATGGGTAATGTCTCTTGGCATTCCTGCCAAAAAATTAACTACTCCTTGATCAATTACTAATGCTGATGGGACTTCCTCATCCCATGGCACTATTACAGACTATGTTTCAGTTGTATTCTCATATCAGGGTCACTCTGAAGGAGTTGACACCTTGGTAATAAATTTGGGCACTCATCAAATTTATCTAGGTTATGACTGGTTTCAACGCCACAATCCACTCATCGACTGGGTGGATAAAGAGATCAAGTTCTGCCGTTGCACGCATAACTGCATCACCATCAATGCAGTCAGCCTAGTCAATGAGGTCTGGAACCCAGCAGTCCGTTCCATCAAAGACAGACTCACAGAAAAAGTACCCAAGCAGTACCACGAATTCCTAGACATCTTCAGCAAGGAAGAATCCCAAACACATGCCTGTACATAAGCCATGGGGCCATGCAATCAACCTCAAACCAGACTTTGGCCCAAAAAAGGTTGAGTCATTCCTTTGTCCAATGCTGAATTAGAAGAAGTCAGGAACTTCATTTCTTTGGAGCAAGAAAAGGGCTATATCTGCCCATCAAAATCATCTCAAACCGCTTCCGGAGAAAAACACCTTGTCATGGATTACTGATATTTAAACAAGGGTACAGTCAAAAATTCATATCCTCTTCCTCTAATATCTGCACTCGTTGACTGCCTGAAGGGCGTGGACAAATTCACCTGCCTTGATCTTCAATGGGGCTACAACAATGTCCAGATCAAGGAGGGCAATGAGTGGAAAGCCATGTTTGTAATGCCCCTGGGGGCTTATAAACCAGTTGTAATGTATTTTGGGATGACTAACTCTCCTCCCACATTCCAGCAAATGATGAATGACATATTTAACAACATGTATGCTGCCATCATCATGTACCTTGACGATATGTGTATATTCACAAAGAACAAATCTGATGAAAAACATTCTGAGGTCATAAAGGAAGTATTGCGCAGGCTTTGTGAAAATGACCTTTATGCAAAACCTGAAAAATGCATATTTAACACCCAAAAAGGTGACTTTTTAGGCATGACAGTATGGCATCAGCATGCAAAACAACAAAGTCAACACAATACTCAACTGGCCTACTCCCATGAAGCTCAAGCAGCTTCAATCTTTCCTTGGACTATGTAATTATTACTGTTGTTTTATTCACGGTTTCAGATAGATCACTTGCCCCCTCAATGATCTCACAAAGAAAAATGTGCCCTATACCTGGGGGGAGGCACAACAAAATGTGTTTGACACACTCAAAAAACAATTTATGACAGCTCCCCTCCTCGCCTTTCCCAACACTTCAAAAGAATTACACATGGAAACTGATGCAAGTGATATCGCCACTGGTGCGGTGTTATCGGTCCTGGGGGAGGATGGCTCTTAGCACCACTGCACTTTTCTCTCTCATTCATTTTTGTCTGCTGAATGCAACTACCTGGTCTATGACAAGGAGTTGCTAGCTATTATTTGTGCCCTCAAGGAATGGCAACACTATTTAATTGATAAAACAAACTTTGAGATTTGGACAGATCACAAAAATCTCGAATATTGGAACAAACTGCAAACACTCTTGGGCTGACAAGCCCACTGGCACAAACTACTGCAAGAATTTAATTATACCTTGATCTATAAGCCTGGTACCACGAATGGACGTGCCAATGCTTTATCTCATCGCCCAGATCATGGTGATACTGTTGATAAATTGAATGAAAACATTACAGTTTTCTCTTCCACTGTTCTTTGTTCATTCTCTTTATCTATTCTAGTCGAATTAATCTCCTTAGATGCATGATTACCCTCGAAGGGCTCTCCAAATGCTGCAGGCTTTGACTTGTACTTGTCTGTCAATCTTGACATCCCTGCCCATGATCAGTCCCTCATCCCCACCTGTGTCAAGATCCAACTCCCTTCCAGCACCTATGGCAGAATTGCACCATGTTTAAGCCTCACCCTCAAACATAAAATTGACATCATGGCCGGAGTCATTGATACTGAGTATAGGGGAGAAATAGGCATAATTCTGTTTAACCATTCTGATTTTTCTTTTCACATCTCTAAATTCGACTGTGTTGCACAACTAATTATTGAAAAAATAGAAAACCCTACACTCAAAGAAGAAAAGACTTTAGACATATTACAATGTAACAACAAAGGTTTTGGCTCTACAGGAATCAAGCCATTTCTTCCACCTCTCTCTCCCCAAATTTTGAAACTAAATCATCTTTCAAATCCGCTAGGATGGACATTGGTGCTATCAACAAGTACAAATACTATGCTACAGAAAAACTTTTCTGAAATTTGAATGGCATTGTTTTTGTACCCCCTTCTCTTTGCACTGAGTTGATCTTGCTTTTTCATGATTCCCCAGTAGCTGGCCTGGCACAGCCAAGGCCATCACTTCATACATAGATCACTGTCAGGTGTGCTTCCTCACAAAGGGTTCATCAAAGCCACCAGCAAGAAAACTTATGCCACTTCCTGTTCCTTCTCATCCATGGGAAGATATCTCTTTTGATTTTGTCACAGGATTACCCCCTTCCAATGGTTTTGATTCTATAGGGGTAGTCATTGATCGTTTTTCTAAAGAAATTGTTCTTTTTCCTTGTTTAAAAACTACTTCCTCTTCAGACTTAGCCGCTTTATTTAGAGATCATGTATGGTGCCTCCACAGACTTCCTAACACTATTCTCTTGGACAGGGGACCTCAATTCATCTCGGAGTTTACCAGGGAACTGTGCAAAGTTCTTGGGATCCAGCACAAACTCTCAATGGTGTATCATCCTCAGACGGATGGCCAGACGGAAAGGGTCAACTGAGAAGTTATCACATATCTCTGTGCTTATATCGCCAAAAAGCAGGAGACATGGGCCTCATGGCTGAAAATGGTGCAATTCACACACAATAATACCCTTACCACTGCCATGGGAACTACCTCTTTTTCTGTCACACAAAACTATTCTCCCTGCAAGAGAACGGAGCCCACAATCTCCACTACAACTCCTAGGGGGTCGTTTGATAAAATTATAGGTCACTCACATGAAGAGATCACTTCTACACTTCAGAAAACCTGTGATCGGATGTCACATGCACAAACATCCAAGCACTCTTCTGCTCCAGCCTATTCTATTGGTGACCTCATTTGGCTCTCTACTGAACATCTTTCCCTTCCTTATCCTGCATGTAAACTTATACAAACATTTATTGGACCCTAGCACATCTCCACCATCCTTCCCAATGCTATCATTCTCACTCTTCCTTCATCCATATCCATTCATCCCACTGTCAACATTTCTTGTGTTAAACCTTATAAAGTCCACTGGATGAACAACCCATATTTAAACCAGACCCAATAACCATGACCGAAGAATGTCACAAAGAATATGAAGCTGATTGTATTGTCCAGTCTAGACTTCATTGTGGGAAATTACAATACCTCATCCACTGGAAGGGATGGGACAAGGTGGATCACACCTGGGAACCTGCTGCTAACTTAAAACATGTGCAAGACACAATCTCTGAGTTTCACGCTGCTCACCCAAATGCCCCATGACCCATTCGGGGCATTTCCAAGCTCGAATTTATGTCCCTCTTTCACCCTTTTGGTCCCTCCTATACTGAATTCACTGATTCATAGCTAGACCTCAAATGGGGGGTAGTGTTATAGTTCAGGACCTATATGCTATGTTTTTCACTTGTTTTTTCATTTTTATACTGAACACTTTTCCTTCACTTTCAAAGTCACGTGGCCAGTGCATGTGACCATGGGATACCTCACATGACATGAGGCCTAGCCCATGATGTCATCATGACATCATGCCTCATGTCTTTCATCTCCATCTCTTTATTCACACAAGTACGCTTCTTCATTCCCACACAGACTTCTTGCTGTACTTGTGCTCACCTTGTGTTTTCTTATCTTTACCGGCCCTAAACTATTTAGGACTCAGACAACCTACCCTAAACCTATTGCTAGTCACTATTTAAACCCGTCTCCTCTCATCGGCCACTTTTTCTTAGTCCTATTCATTTGTATTCCCCTCCACTTTAGGGGCCAGATACTCCTCGAATACCACTCATCTCAATCCATTTCCCTACTCTGCACTTCACCAGCTTCGTGCATGTTATTACATGCTCATCATCATCCATCATTGTATGATCTATCTTGGAACTAGCAATTTCCTTCCTTGATTATAACATCCTTGTCCACATCTGGTTGGACATGCGGACTTGTACAGTCCACACCATTGCTGAAGTCACCCAATGCCTAGATTAAGTGTTGTCCTCCTTGTTTAGCTTTCTGTCCAGTTTCACTAGGTCAACCTGCGAGCACATGATTGTGGGAACTAGCACATGCCCCTAAGGTACAATAGATAAGATAACAAAGAGTTGCCAAGTCACGTGATGGTGTGAACTAGTCACATGACCTCGAAAGTAAAGATTGTAAGTCTGGGTAAAGGTGAAAGCAGTGAATATAACAGTAAGCAGTAGTATCATAGCCTGAACTACAACAGCACACCTGAAATGGAGTGAACAAGAAGAGAACTACACAAGGAGATATCACCCTAATTTAGGATAATAGCGACTTCAGTGATGGTGTGTAACGGCAAAGAACCAACTCCAATGAGGGCGGCCTAGCCTCTAGCTAGGATGGCCTGAGTGTTGCCTAGAACAATAAATATCAATGAGGACCCTATAACAGTGGTCAACCGGGCAAAGGAAAGGATGAGTGGTACTCAAGTGTACTCAGGCCCCACAGTGTAGAGGGTAAGACAAATGAATAAGACTGGCTAACCCAGTCACATCGCTACCCTATATATACTACTACAGAAGAGTGCATGGACCAAGCTGTGTACTCTAGGGTAGGTCTAAATGTAAGGAGTGTGGTAGCGGTGAGGCATGATGTCATAGTGACATCATGGATCTAGGCATAGTCCAGAATGGCCTGTAGGCACATGCCCCTAAGGTACAATAAATAATAAGAATAGTGCCAAGTCATGTGATCATGGGAAGTGGTCACGTGACCTCACAAGTAGAAATAGTAAGTCTGGGTAAAGGGGAATGCAGGGAACATAACGGTAAGCAGTAGTGTCATAGCCCAGACTACAACATGGTGAGGACTTGATGGTTGCAAGTATCTAGCCAGATGTGGACTAGAATATGGTATTTGGTGACTAGGAAGTTGATAGTTCCCAGATACAATATAAAATGAGGTACAACAATGAGCATCCATTAATGGGGACAAAGTTGGCAAATGCAGAGTAGGATTTGGAATAGAAAGGACAAGAGTAGTACTCTAGTTGAATGCAGCCCCAAAGAGGAGAGGAATTCAAATGAATAGAACTAGGGAAAAGACAACAAAGGAAGAGGGTTTAAATAGTGACTAGCAATGGGTTTAGAGTAGGTCATCTGAGTCCTAAATAGTTTAGGGCCAATATAGATAAGAGGAATGAGGAAGACATAATGCAAACATGAGTATGCAGAGAAGTCCATGTGGGAAAAGAGAAGCATACTCATGTGAGTGAAAAGACAGATGTGAAAGACATGAGGCATGATGTCATGATGACATCATGGGCTAGGCCTCAGGTCATGTGAGATGTCTCACAGTCACATGCATTTAGACATGTGACTTTGAAAGTGAAAAGAAAACTGTAACAGAGTGGAACAGCAAACGAGGCTACTCCATCCGCCTTGCGGGAAGGTTCCTGCTGGCAATGATGATGAAGGTGGCATCTAGCCAATAGATAGGCCAACAAGGAGGGAGAAGGGTTCGACGACAAGTGCCTTTCATAATGGGATGGCATAACCTGGCAAGCAATGTGAGAGAGCACCCACTTGGTATCTGAGGCAGTTTGGACATAGGGAACTGGGCAAGATACAAGTGAATAGAACTAAGGAAAGTACAGGAGGGTGCTACAGTATATATATGTAAGGGGACGACGGGTTTAGGGGAGACTCCTGTACTATAGGGCTGGTGTGGGAATACTAAGATAAGGGTAACATGAGGTATCCGTGTGGTTACCATGAGGCATGACATCATCAGTGATGTCATTGCCTAGACCGATGAGGTCATGGCGCCAGGCCCTATGATGACATCATGTCACATGACCAGTCTAGGTGTGATCCTAGATCCTAAGCCTAGCTATGGGGATCATCATGTGAGATGCTATCTGATAAGATAAGATAAGTGTTCAAGTGTTGTAGTAAATGTATCATGAATCCTACAACAAAAACATTAAGTGTGAAAATGAAGTGGAAGTGAAAAACGTAGTGTATAAGTCCTGAACTATAACAACACCTGGCAGTGATCTATGTAAGATATGATGTCCTTGGCTATGCCAGGCCACCAATATAAGCATTTGATTGAAGACATGGTATGATTGCAGCCTGGGTGACCAGTGACAGGAGAATCATGGAAAAGTAAGATCAACTTGGTGTGAAGAGAAGAGGGCATGAATGAAACCAGAGGTGGAACAACGAGGAAAACAACTAAGAGCACTCAGCCTAATCTAGGCAGAGAGCAACTTCTGTGACAGTATGGACAGTTTGAGTGTGTGCATCAAGCCAGATGTGGACAAGGACATGAAGTTCAGCAATGAGGAAATTGACAGTTCCAAGGTATATCATAAATGAGGAGTGACAATGAGTGTGTGATAACATGCATGAAGTCGGTGAAATGCAAAGGTAGGAAGATACAATGAGTCATTCACAAGCTCAACATAGAAAGGTATAGTAGAGTGGTACTCAAAGAATATCCAGCCCCTGAGGTGGAGAGGGATACAAGTGAATAGGACTGGGGAAAGTAGACAATGAGGAGAGAGGGTTTATATATGTAAGTAAGGAGAGTTTAGGGTAGGTCATCTCAGTCCTAAATAGTTAAGGGCTGGTATAGATAAGGAACATGAGGAGAAGGCAAGATGAACACGAGTACAGTGAGAAGTCCATGTGGGTAGGGAGAAGTGTACTTGTGTGAATGAATGAACGGAGATGAAAGACACGAGGCATGACATCATCATGATGTCATGGGCTAGGCCTCAGGTCATGTCAGGTGTCTCACAGTCATGTGCACTGGGCACATGACTTTGAAAGTAAAAGAAAAGCATTAAGTATAAAAATGAAGGAAAAGTGAAAAAACATAGCATATAGGTCCTGAACTATAACAACAAACACAATGCCATTAGAATTTCTGAAGAGACATTCCGAAGTGTAGTATTTGTATTCATTGATAGTGTCAACATCCATTCTAGAGAATTCCAAAGATAATTTAGTTTTGAAATTCAGTGACAGAGAAGTTGAAGAGATGGCTTGGATTCCCATGGATCCAAACCCTTTATCATTACATTGAGACTCATTGAGAGTCTTTTCTTCTTTGAGTGTGGGGTTTTCTATTTTTTCAATAATTAGTTGAGCAATATGGTTGAATTTGGAAATGTGGAAGGGGGAATCAGAATGATTAAATAGAATTATGTCTATTTCTCCTCTATAATCAAATCAATGACTCTAGCCATGATATCGATTTTATGCTTAAGGGTGAGACCTGAACAAGGCACAATTCTGCCATAGGTGCTGGAGGGGAGTTGGATCTTGACACAGGTGGGTATAAGGGATTGATCATGGGCAGGAATGTCAAGATCAATGGACACGTACAGGTCAAAACCTGCAGCATCAGGAGAGCCCTTCAAGGGCAAGCAGGTGTCTGGGGAAGTTAATTCAACTGAGATAGATAAAGAGAAAGAATGGAGAATGGCAGAAGGAAAAACCGTGATATTTTCATTTAATTTATTGACTGTGTCACCGTGACGAGAAAGAGTATCAGCATGTCCATTTGTGGTACTGGGCTTGTAGATGGGAGTGTAATTAAATTCTTGTAGTAGCTCATGCCAGTAGGCTTGGCGGCCCAAGAGCGTTTGTAGTTTTTTCCAATACTCAAGATTCTTGTGGTCTGTCCAGATCTCAAAGTTAGTTTTTCCAATCAGATAATGGCACCACTCTTCAAGAGCATGGATAATAGCTAGCAACTCATTGTTATAGACTGGGTAGTTATATTCAGCAGACAAAAAAGAGTGAGAAAGAAAAGCGCAAGGGCACCAGGAGTTGTCTTCCCCTAGAACCAATAATACTACACCAGTGGCAATATCACTTGCATCAGTTTCTACATGCATTTCCTTGGATGAGTCGGGAAAGGTGAGGAGAGAAGCTATTGTAAATTGTTTTTTAACCATGTCAAACATGTTTTGCTATGTCTCCCCCCAGGTATAGGGCACATTTTTCTTGGTAAGATCATTGAGAGGATGGGTGATCTGTCCAAAACTG
>JBBPLC010000816.1:0-10535 GCA_038089535.1 Hemileccinum rubropunctum
TGGTGAGACGATCGTCCTTTTGAAGACCATAACAGGATCCCATAACGAGGTTGGTGGATTGGAGGGTACCCACGAAGTTATGAGAAAGCTGTTTTCGTTGGAATGATATCGGGCTCGTGTTCCTGTACTACTTGCAAGGTCTGAAAAATTCACTCACCCTCAAACGAATACCTACGTCCATACAAACATTTGTATCTACTACATTTTCCGCGCTCTGGATGTTCGAGATGTTAGCATTCGCGAGGGTCAAACCTAACGAGCGAGCTAGTGAGCTCCAGTCGAATGTAATGGACTGGAGGAAAAGTGCGTACACGCGAGGCGAACACATGCCAGTGGTGTATCGTCCGGGCGTACCAGATAAGGAAAGACGAAGTAAAAAGAATGATGGCTACTAGTACGAATAGCTGTCTCTCGAACACGAGGTCATACTACACTGATATTTCGGTCCCGGGAAACAGGAGCAGCCTGTGAGCGTCAAAGCGTGGGATGCTTCTCGTGACCACAAGTTTCTATCATATTGATCAAGAGGCACGTACTATAGAGACTGCCAAGTAGTTCTTCCTGGCTGCCATCATTGCGCCCCAACATAGAGTCGTTGCAGACATAAGGCCCGCTTTTCTGCAAATAGTACCATAATAACCATTGGGCGTGACTACGGCGGACGTAGGGGACGGTTGTTACGGGTTGCTAATTGACAACTTGAAAAACGATATCGTGTCTGACAAGGTATCATGCAGTACATGAATGGGTTCAGGATAACTGTAACGTGGCGTCAACGAGGAATGCTAGCTATGCAACAGAGCAAAGAAGTCGAAACAAAACAATGATGGTGACAGACTTTGTGTGATAGCGAGAGAACAAGCGAGAGAGTAAGATGACGAAAACAAGATCGATGGTCAAAATGAAAAGTAAGCAAGCACAAGCTCCATTCAAGCAAACTAGACGATCTCAAACACCTTCACCCGGAGACCCTTATTGAAGTCAGCCTCGTCCGGGACTCCCGGGACTATGATCTCGCATTCTGTAGCGACGCGCTTGTAGTACTTGCCTTTTGGCTGCTTCTCCAGTAAGAGCGCGCTGAACGAGCGCCCGAGGCGGGCAATCAACTGCAGTGCCTGGGTAGAACGGTCCATCCGAACTGAGGGCTCGGCATGTAAGGGTGAAGACGATGCGGAACCATCATCAGTATTCTGGTCAGAGCCGGACTCAGCCTCCGCAGCGCTCTCAGAGCTCGCGTCAGACCCCGCTTCCAGCTCATCATCCGTCACGAACCCGTCATCTGGATCACCGAGGTCATGGAGCCAGGGATGTACGAAGACGAGATTTCGTGGTTTATTCAGTGCTATCACGCCCGTGGTCCTAAACTCTACTTTGCCAAGCAATGAAACCATTGCGCGGTAGAGAGTCCCCTGGCCACCTAATTCTTGTACCCCGATCTTGGTAACGGGGAACGCGATACACGGCAGCTGTAAACAACTATTTGAGAATGTTGCTCGAGGGAGCTGAATGACTTGATCGTAGAATGCTAGGGCATCCTTGGGTGATAATTGATTACGCAGCTGCTCCACTCGCGTATCCAGTTCATTGGCGTCCATAGGCGGTGGGCTGTACGGTATCTGGTTGTAGACAGCAAGCGACACGGGAAGAGCGGAATTGTAAGGCAACGACTTTCCGGTCCACGCAACAACAGTGACATCTCCAGTGCGAGCAACAATGTCCTGCAAAAGATGGCCGAGCGCTGTTTTTCCCAAGCCGTAGCGAGGTACGATGTCGCTCGAAAAGATTCCGATCAAGGAGTACGCGATATCCTCCTCCCTCGTTGCGTTGCGCGTCGATGCTAAGCGTAGTTTCTCCCGCACTCCTAAATCTCCAGGCCGAAACCCGTTTATAGTCTCTGGAGCAACACCCATGGAATGGGCCAGCTCTTGTTTGATTGCAGGGGATTCCTTGTGGTTGGTACGCATGTCATTCAAATATGGTTTCCATTCGCGGTCATAAAATCGGATGACCTTCGATGCAAGGAGTTCTTGCAGGGTCCAGGCACGAGTCAGCCACCGGCTGTTCGTGAGGTCGCCATGTTGTGATAAGGATAGGACATCTGCGAGAAAGACGAGGGTTGCTGCTGCTTCCTCGTACCAACTGTACATGGAGATCAGGGATTGGCTCAAGATGGCACTCGTGCTCTTGTCGATGCAACAAGTGTCCGACCAAGCCCACCTGTAGCCGTCCTCGCGCACAGTCGTACAGAATTGGCGGAGCTTCTCATTTAGCGGTGATCCGTCCAGACTCCAGATTGAATCGACTAGATTGACGTCCTGGAACGTTGGTTCTTTCCCCTCCCATGTGTGGGAAAACATGATCCATTCAAAGTATTTCGCAACCGTCTGAAGGATGTGTTTGTCATTTATTTTCTTGATTGCGGCCTTGGAGACAAGCTTCTGAAAGGGAATTTCTGATTTGAATACCCGCACTCGCTCTTGTGCGTCACAGAGCCGACCGGTGGTGACATCAATAAGGACGAGTGGACAAAGCTTGAAGACCTCATGCATAGCACTCTCGATAGCATCGATCGTCCTGAACGGATGAGTATAGTTTTCTCGTAGTCCTGTAAGACATTATCGATGCTGGTCTCGAGGGTAGTACTGGTGCTGCTTACGACGTATTTTTTCGTCCGGTATATTCTCAATATGTGAAAGCATGGAAAGGACGGCATCGATCGCTTCACCATAATTCTCTGCGCCATCAAGCGCCACGTATTTTCTTTCGTATGCCAGATATGATGACGGGTCAAGCTTGATCGCCTTCAAGTTGATTAGTGACGATGGGCCAGGAAGCTGACATTCAAGCGTAACACATTTTACGCACGTCGTTCGCATCCCTAAGGGCATCTTCCCACCCTTTTTTTGACGCCCATGCCTTGCTTCGCTTAATGAGAATATCTATTTGGTCTGGAGGATCGAGAGACAGTGCAGAAGAGTACCGCGCAATTGCTTGGCTGTAGTCTCCAGACGTGAGTGCCGTGTCACCTTGCACCTCCAGCACGTCCACACATTTTTTCTTCAGATCTGAAAATACACGTCATCCACACCCACCCGAATTACAAGTAAATGCCCACTCGTAACCCATTCATGTGCTGCTTCACTTCTGCGGATCTCCTCGCCAAAGATTTGCAGTATCTTCAGTAGCACCTCCGCAGCCTCCTCTGCGCGACCCGCAGCGCGAAGAGCTTCGCAGTGATATCGTTGTCCCGTGATCTGAAGCCCATCAAAACTCCATCTGAATATCTTTCGCAAGAATCGGCAAATGTCAGTATAATGCTTCCAGAGGTGACTTACGAGAGATATGGTCTCTAAATTATGGTCAGTGCAGGGTGAGGAAAGGCCGCCTTCCCGTTCGAGTGCCTGTATCGCACTTTCGTAGTCGTCTCGCATTAAATGCATTTTCCCAAGGACCTAGGAAATCATTTACTTGGATGCAGACAGTCGAATCTTGCATGAAATACCTGAGTATAACAATAGAGTGTCTCGTCATCCTTCGAAAGCGCAATCAAACCACGAACACGCGAAATTGCATCAGTATGTTGTCCAGCTGTGAATAGAAGGATGGCCTAGGTAACATCAAATAATGAGCTGTAGAAGAAACCTGTGGTCACATATGGATCACAAACCTTGACGAGCAATAGCAAATTCGTTTCGTTCGGATTACAATTGGCAAACACAAGATCAAACGTCTGAATTGCTTCTACCATTTCAGCCCTTCCGATTTGGGCGAGAGCCTTGACAACATAGCCCATGGCTGACGGCCGGATCTCGAGAGACTGGACATTTACACGAGTGAATATATGATACGTAAGAATGGAATAGCAAACACCTTTTGGGCATTCTCATATGCCGAAATCCATTGTTGTGAATACGTTTGAAGGAGGGCATTATGAACAAGCACATTGTGGTCGACACCTGGAACACTACGATTGTCGCCCAAGATTGCAGTACCTGCGTCCAAATCAATGTGGTGCTGGCGCATCCATTGTCGGAAAGCAGTGATGCCCGGGAACCACTTCTGGTTGGCCGCAGCCGCTTCCGTAACATGAGTGCCCAAAGCGAGCTGTAAATTCGGTTTTTCGCCCTGAAGGCGAGCGACTTCGGCATCATACACAAATTTCAATGATCTCCTGTTCTTTTCTGCAGCGTCTAAGGCTCTCCGTAAAGTGGAGATCGTCTGCTGCGGAATAGCGTATTTCAGTCCCAATACATCCGATTCCTTCCGCGCAATGTCAATTGCCGTTTCAAGAATGAGGTTTCTGCACCCGGCTGGGGGTCCGTCGGCTTCCTGAATAGGATGAAAATGTAGGTTGGGTGTCAACCTGAACGGCGGCGAAAACATTAACAATGCCTTACAGGCTACATGGGATAGGTTAAGAACGATACGAGTGTGTAGGCTGTGAAAGCAATAAATGGAGGACGACTCACAGCCTACGTGACATGGGACAAGAACGAAATAAGTGAGCAGGATGTGAAGGCCATCGGTGCACAACAGCTCACCGCCTAGATGGGATAGGACAAGAACGAATGACTGAGCAGGGTGTGAAATAAATTAGGCGACGATAACTCACAAACTAGATACAGTAGGACAAGAATGAACTGAGTGAGCAGCGTGTGAAAGCGATCAGTCGAACCCACAAGCTAGTAAATGTGATAGGAGAAGCACGAAACAAGTGAGCAGCGTGTGAAAGCCATCAATTGGCAACAATTTACCTCCTAGACAGGATGGGACAAGAAAAAAAACAAGTGAACAGAGTGAGAGAGCAATGCACTAGCGACAACTCACTCTCTAGATGAGATAGGACAGATAGGACAAGACAAAACGAGTAAGCAGGGTGTGAAAGCGATTCGTTGGCGACAACTCACCCACTAAATGGGACAAGAACGAGATGAGTGAGCAGGATGTGAGAGCGATCAGTCAATGACAACCCACTCTCTATATGGATGTGACAGGAATGAAACAAGTGAGCAGGCGGCTGAAAGCGATCAGCCTGCGACAACTCACCGCCTAAATGTGATAGGACGAGAATGAAATGGGTCAACAGCGTGCGAAAGTGATCAGTCAACGACAACTCACTCGCTAGATGGGATATAAGAATGAAATGAGTGAACAGGATGTGAAGGCGACCAGTCGACAACTCACAAGCTAGTACATGGGATAGGACAAGTACAAAACAAGCGAGCAGGGTGTCAGTGTGAAAGCGATCAGTTGGTGACAACTTACTACCTAGATGTGACGAGACAAGAACGATAGCAGTGAGCAACGTGTGACAGCGATCCGCGGGCGGAAACTTACAGGCTGGACGGGAGAGGACGATAACGAAATGAGTGAGCAGGGTATGAAAGCGATCGGCTGGTGACAACTCACGTCCTACATGTCATACGACAAGATCGAAATAAGCAAGTTTTTTGTGAAAGCGATCAGTCGACAACTCACAAGCTAGTACATGGGATATGAAAAGACCCAAAAGATCGAGCAGAGCGTAAAAGTAAATGGTAGATGCGACAGGACAAGAACGACATCAGTGAGCAGGGTGTAAAAGTGATCCGTCAGCCACAACTCACCGCCTAGATACAAGAGGACAAGAACAAAATGAGTAAGGTGCGAGAGCGATCGATCGACGAGAACTCACATCCTAGACGGGACGCAACAAGAATGAAATGATTTAGCAGGGTGTGAAAGCGAGCAGTTGGCAACGACTCACCCCCTAGATAGGATACGACAAGAACGATCTGAGTGAGTGGTATGTGAAAGCAATCAGTCGGTGACAACTCACAAGCTAGTAGATGAGATTAGACACGAACGAAACGAGTGAGCAGGGTGTGATGGCAGTCGGTTGGAGACGACTCACCGCCTAGATGTGATGAAACAAGAGCGGAACAATTGAGCAGGCTGTGAAAGTGATCCGGTGGTGACAACTCACCCACTAGATGGTATAGGACAAGAACGAAATGAGTGACCAGGATGTGAAAGGGATCAGTCAACGACAACTCACGTTCTACATGAGATGGGAAAAGAACGAAAGAAGTAAGGAGGAGCTGAAAGCGATCATTTGACGACCACTCACTGCCTAGATGTGATAGGAGAAGAACGGAACTAGTGAGCAGGGTGAGAGCGATCAGTTGGTGATAACTCACTGCCTAGATGTGATAGGACAAGAACGGAAGAAGTGAGCAGGGCGTGAAAGCGACCAGTGAATGACAACTCACAGCCTAGACGTGATACGCCAAGAACAAAACGAATGGGTAGGGTGTGAATACAACCAGTTGGCAACAACTCACAAGCTAGTGGATGGGATAGGGCAAGAACGATATCAGTGAGCAGCGTACGACAGCGATCCGTTGGTGACAACTTACAGGCTGAATGGGAGAGAACGAGAACAAAATGAGTGAGTAGGGTGGAAAGCGATCAGTTGACGACGACTCACGTTCTAGATGGGATGTGACAAGGATAAAAAGAGTAAGGGCTAAAAGCGATCAGTTGGCGACAACCCACCTCCTAGATGTAATACAGCAAGAAGGAAATGAGTCAGCAGGGTGAGAAAGCGATCAGTCGACCACAACTCACGAGCTAGTACATAGGACAGCATAAGACCCGAAGGAGTGAGCAGGGTGTAAATGTGAACAGTAGATATGACAGGACAAGAACAACATCAGTGAGCAGGTGTGACAGTCCGGCCCACGACTCACTGCCTAGATGGGAGAGGACAAGAACGCAGCGAGTGAGCAGGTTGAGAGAGTGATCAATGGACAACAACTGACGTCCTAGATAGGACATGATAAGATTGATACGAGTGAACAAGGTATAAAAGTGATTACTCGGGGACAACTCACCGCCTAGGTGTGATCGGACAAGCACCAAATGAGTGACTAGTGTGTGAAAGTGATCAGTTGACGGCAACTTACAAGCTAGTAAATAAGATCAGACACGAACGAAAGGAGTTAGCAGGGTATGACAGCGATCTGTTGGAGACAACTCACTCTCTAGATAGGACAAAAAGGAAAAGATTAAGCACATTGCGAAACGATCCATTGGCGACAACTCACCAACTAGGTGGAATGAGACAATAACAAATTGAGTGAGCTGGGTAAAAAAGAGATCAGTCGACGACAACTCACCGCCTAGATGTAATAGGAAAGAATGAAACGAATGAGTAAGGCGTGAAAGCGATCGGGCGACGACAACTCACCGCCTAGACGTGATAGGACAAGAACACAATGGGTGAACGGGATGTGAAAGTGACCAGTCGACAACAACCGACCTCCTAGAATGGGATGGGACAAGAACGAATCGAGTGAGCAGGGTGGGAAGGCGATCAGTCAACGACAACTCACAGTCTAGTAGATGGGATAGGATAAGAGCCATACGAGTGAGCAGGGTATGAAGGCGATCAGTCAACAACTTACGGTCTATTAGATGGGATGGATGGGATAAGAACGATATGGGTGAGCAGGGTGTGAAGGCGATCAGTCAATGACAACTCACAGTCTAGTAGATGGGATGGAATAAAAACGATACGAGTGAGCAAAGTGTGGATGCGATCAGTCAACGACAACTGACCTCCTAGATAGGATGGGAGAAGAACCATACGAGTAAGCAGGGCGTGAAGATTAGTCAACGACAGCTCACTTTCTAGATGGGATGGCACCAAGAACGGCACGAGTGAGCAGGGTGTGAAGGCGATCAGTCAACGACAACTCACAACCTAGTAGATGGGATGAGACAAGAATGATGCGAGTGAGCAGGGTACGAAAGCGGTGTCGAGGATAACTCACCCCCTAGATGGATGGGACGAGAATGATACGAGTGAGCAGGGTGTGAAAGCTATCAGCCAACGATAACTCACAACCTAGTAGATGGGATGGGACAAGAATGATACGAGTGAGCAAAGTGTGAAGGTGATCAGCCAAAGACAACTCACTCTCTAGATGGGATGGGACAAGAACGATACGAGTGAGCAGGGTGTGAAGGTGATTAGGCAATGACAACTCACAACCTAGTAGATGGGATGGGACAATAATGATACGAGTGAGCAGGGTGTGAAAGAGGTGTCGAAGATAACTCACCTCCTAGATGGATGGGACAAGAATGATACAAGTGAGCAGGGTGCGAAAGCGGTGTCGAGAATAACTTACCTCCTAGATGGATGGGAACGAAACGAGTGAGCAGGGTGTGAAAGCGACCACTCAACGACAACTTACAACCTAGTAGATGGAATGGGACAAGAACGATACGAGTGAGTAGGGAGTGAAGGCGGTCAGTTAACGACAACTCACCCACTAGATGGGATAGGACAAGAACGATACGAGTGAGCAGGGCGTGAAAGCGATCAGTCAAAAACAACTCACTCTCTAGATGGGATGGGACAAGAACGATACGAGTGAGTAGGATGTGAAAGCGATCAGTCAAAAACAACTCACTCTCTAGATGTGATGGGACAAGAATGATACGAGTGATCAGGGTGTGAAGGCAATCAGGCAACGACAACTCACCCACTAGATGGATAGGACAAGAATGATACGAGTGAGCAGGTTGTAACAGCGATGTGTCGAGGATAACTCACATCCTAGATGGGACGGAACAAGAATGATACGAGTGAGCAGGTCGGTCGATGGGCATTGACCGGTGACCTACCATTTATCCTATCCTTAGACCGTTCACTTTGCAAGGGAGAAAATTCTGCTGAATGGATGGCTTGCTGAACAAACAAGGTCCGATACGATTGTGGCTGTACCCGTGAGTGTTTATTTGTCAACATAGTACATCTTCTTTCCTATATCCTAATAACGTGTAAAGCCACCTTTGTGGCAATGCCCACTACGTCGCCTCCTCAATGTCTTTGCGATTTATAGTTGTTCATAACATATTTACATTGAAATATGACTTGTAGTAGAAGCAAAGATGGACAAGAGTGCAGATGGGTTGAAAAAAAAACATTACCAATGAAGTGGGTTGATAAGACCAAGAGTTACACAGGCAAGGCACAACTCTCCAGTTGTCCATTCACGATTTCGATCTGTAGGATGGTTTGGCATAACACTTTGTCAGTGCGGGCGACATCAGCAAGGACATGCCTGTAAACATCCTCTTTAACAGTCAGGATGTCACCCCTCCACAGGGGGACACAACCCAAATGGTTCATCATCTGTTCCAGGCAGCAGTTGAACCTTTGTGGATTTTCATCTTGGCTAGTGAAGAAAGTGATGAATGGTGAGGGAAGAGGGGGTACATCTATGAGAGGCACATGTGACACAATCGAAAAACTTTTGTTTCAGATGGACATGTCCTCTTTGGTGATCTCTGGTGCAAATCCATGGATGTATGCAGACTTGGCCTAAGTCTATCACAATGTTGACAAGTTGCTGGGGAAATAAAGCCCCTTTATATATGCATGGAATTCTGAAAGCAAGTGAGTACCTGACAGTATGATGGATGGACAATAATGTGTATGTTTTAGAAGGACAAGCGGATGCATCCACTTCGATATACTCCAGATCAACATCTGTCATGAACAAATAACCTTCATATCGCGTGATAAGTGTTCCATGCCATGAATGCAACTTATCGCACACCAATGTGCGCGTTACTGATGGATCGAAAAAAGCCTTGATTTCGCAACCAGGGAGATGTGTGGCGATCATTGTGGGGAGGGACCAATGTAGTAGAGAAACGAACAAAAGCCCCTCATACATGTGAAAAAGACACCAAACCCGTAAGAGGGGATCAGTGGCGGCGGCCAAATAAAAGTGTACAAAAAAAGTCCCTAAAGGACCCTAATACCCATTAGCACATGTAATCCCCTGCAATTTTACAAATGAGCGCGAAAATTCTAGCACACCCTATAACTCACTACTTACGTAGCGGGAATATATCATCTCATAAGTTCAAATACTGGCAGTTAATCATGCTTCCTTTAATGCATTAGTCTGTGCATGCATGTATTGTTCATATTGTCAACAAAGTCTCTACTGATGCATGTGTTGATTTGGGGGTATGGTGGGACTGATATGAGGGACGCTCCTGCTTCTGCTCAATCAGACCGATCATGGTCCACCGCTGGGGCACATAATGCCCCAGTCCTCTGAACCAAACTGCTCAACAATCCGATGGGGAATACAAGACCTCCGTCCCGCACCCCACTCTTACGTAGAATGGTCGGTGCCCACCTTTAAATGCTTCAAGTAACTTTGTAGTAGCATCCCATTTCACTGGCATGGGTGAACTCGCACAAGGGACACGGTCCCTCCGTCGTCGATTCCGCCCTGTCTATGCGACGCGGATCATTTTGAGGTGGAGATCCCATCAACAGTCCTTGGATGAACGAAGCTTTTTTCTACTTTGAGTCCGCCGCCCGTCTCACGAATGATTATGTGATCCTTGGAGAATCGTCGCCTGGTTTACGAATGGATTTCAAGCGAGTATACCTTACAGAATCGACAGATGCCGCGCATAGTATGTCCTAAAGACCAAGTCATCTTCTGCACATAGTATCC
>JBBPLC010000817.1:0-10524 GCA_038089535.1 Hemileccinum rubropunctum
TGTCAAATGTCTAATACTGTGACGTTAACCATCGGCTACACTGATTTTGGAGACGTAGGCTCACCGCGGAGTCCACTTCATACATGCGGAAACCAGAGTTGAGGTTCGTCAACGGTGTCAACGAAGGCCCAATCTTCATCGAGCTCGTGAGTCTGATGTTGGCATGATTGGATCCCTGCGAAACATACCCAGGACACCGCGAGGGCTGTACTAGCATTCATGGCTGTGCCGTTGTTGGCGTAGAATATCTAGAAGGTACGATTAGGCGAAGCCTTGATTGCAGCTCTTCAGCATACCGAAAGTTCGTCCTCGTGTGTGTGGCCCCAGAAGATGTCTATAGATTTTAATACGAGTGAGCAGTCCGGATTCAGGATGCTGGCGGTATACGTACTAGCGATGACATGAGGTGAGTAGCGATCCACACTGTCGAGTAATCGTTGGTCAGAAAGAAATGGTAAGCGCTCGATGGAAAATTACATCTGGTAAACTAAGAATCCCTGTGAGGAGAATACACGCAGACGAGATTAACCGAAACTTACAGAGATTAGTAGGATTGGATTGCGCTGCCGTTCCATCCCATCCTGCCAACACATGACCAACGATCCAAACTAAGGTATAAAATTCAGCTATATGAGTGCATTCACAATGTGGAGTCTGCAGCGAACCTCTATCACCAGCATCTTCCGCATCTTGCAACTCATCTGTCAAGAACCGCAGGATGCCAAACTGATCGGGATCGCTAGAGTCAATATACCCAAAGTAGTTATCTCTGTTTATCACAACCTAGTCAGTCACACATGGTGGAAATGATGTAATCGCCATCGTTACCTATACCCTGTTAGATTTCAGAGGTAACTCAGAAGTGCACCCATACTTGACTTTCAGAAATTTACTCACAACTATCCGTATCGATGGTAATGATACGAAGACCATCGGGCCGTTTGACCGTGTATGCGGCATAATGTGTGCGCGCAAACTCGACAGATTCTTCGGGAAGCCAACCTTCGTAGTTCCACATGGACGATATATGCTCGTACAACCTATACAATCGTGTATCGTGTGAATCACCCATCTACTTCAAATAGGCTATGGCCGGACGAACCAGTTGAATTGCTGACCAAGATAGCCTCCCATCCAGTACGGTATCATCTGGAACTGGACCTATCGAAACAAATATGAGCAAGGCGGGCGCAGTGGGAAGACAACAAGTGGCATACATAGGTGTCATGGTTGCCAACTGTCGCATATACGGGGGCGGGTCCAAGGAATTTCTTCAATAAATTGTACACGATAACCTGTCAAGTGCTAACGTCCCGATCTCACTCAATGTCCATTTGCAGTCACCACTTACCTCGGCATACTCGACATAGGCCCTGAGACCATGATTGTGTGAGATGTTGATCCTATCAGTACCGGTTTGACACACCTAGAGTATTGATTGTCGGAATCATGTGCAGTCAAGTCACCTGTAAAGACTGAAAAGTTGAATCCCGTGTCTTCAGTGCCAGTGAGCGACGGGATAGCCTGCATGGCAGAGAGCATCAACGAAAGCGGGGTGTCACTGTCGAGTTCCACATCTTAGTGGATCCGAGAGGGCAACGTGTAGCAAACAAATTACCAGTAATAAGCACCATAGCGTGAAGCAGGGAGCAAGATGTGATCAGGAGAGTTATCGTTCCATGTATTATCACGACAACACAGGCTCTGAGAACAGTTCGCCTCAGCCCCTGTTGCGTATCCTAAAATATAGGCAACACACGGTGAGCTCTACGCACGATCGATCTTGGAATAAACGAAAGCGGGTGCGCACGGGGATCAATATGGATGTCCGATATATGGAGGACTTTGAGGCGTTCGCCGCTGGGCTGTTTTGGTGGTGGAAGAGGGTTGGGTTTCGGTTTCGCAAACCAGTTCATCAAGTTGAGCGGGACGGTCGGCGGGATTGGACACAGACTTTCGAATCTAGAGCACAGATTCTTGTTTTCGATCATGTTTTGAATCAACCAATCATATTTCCCCAGCTGCTTGACACTCACCTGTCCATCGTACCCACCCACATCAGCCAGCGCAACTACTTGGGAAAATACGGAGCCAAGGGCGAGTACACTGTATTCGTCATAGCAGGTGGTTGAATAATTGAAGTACTCGCAAACAGCCTCGGCGAGGAGTGGTCCCTGGTCCGGGGCTGCCATAACGAGAAATTTGGCGACCTCGAGCGAAGCTTGACATTGGGCGCATTTGTTTCCTTCAAAGGCTGGATTGGTCGCGATCGCTTCGATTTGTGCAATGGCTGAGCTTAGAAGTTCCGATGGTGTAGAAGCGAGAGGAAGCGGGTGCGGGTCAACAGTGTCATTCTAGTCACATGGAAGAATGAAGTGTTGGATCACATGATAAAAGTCTATGTACCTTGGGGAAATTGGCCGGATCTGTCAGGATCTCGGGGAAGACCGTACCCTATGGAAATAGTTTACTACTTTAGTCAGGAAATGGACATCTTTGGTTGCATACCGAGACGGGATCTGTGACTACAGGTTGCGGTTGCGCTGAAGTTGCAGTTGGATCATTCCAGTATGAACCGAACGCGGAAGTGGGGAATGCGCCAGGGGCAGTGTATGCAGTGGGCGGGACGTTACTAGCGGACGCAGCAAGTGCGGTCTGGCAAGATGCAAGCGCCAAAAAGGAGCAGAGCACTAACATTATGAGATGAGTAGCAGCGATCAGCCCCCCTACGGTTGTAAACCAAGCGTAAAAGATATCTCTTTATACATGGTAGCGTCTGGTGAGAATTTCCGTTCACAGGCACGAGGAGGCATGCGATACAAAGCCCAGGGTTTTGCACGTTTGCGATGACCCGACCTATCATCATGAGAACTGGTCTCACTATAAGACCATACAATTATATAGGTACGCTTGTTTGTGGAGCGCGTTTGTCACACCCAAAATAGATGGTGATTGACCTTGGCCGGGTAGGTTGGTGCAGGGGATCATTCCACCAATGGAATATACTTTCGCGCTGGTGCCTAGTAGCAAACTGAGGATAGAGAAAGTGGTATAGGCAGACACTCACCATTACTCGTCAACGAATCTTGAGTCAACTTGGAATTTATGGTAAAAAGGCGGCTGGACAGTGCAACCATGTTAAATATAATACAAACGTGCACTCGATGAGTGACCCGGCCCGGAAGAATCGGAACGACAACAGGAGTGAAGAAGGTCTAGACGTCAACTGACAGCTGATCTGGAAGAACGCAAAATCCGCGGGGATTCACGGATTCTTGATTCATTACGATGAAAGAAAAAGGTCCCAAGTTATGGTTTTGGTTAGAATATTTAGAATAGCGGATGGCCAGGCACATAATACAAAGTGTCGCGTATGAGCAGAGCAGTCTGAAAACGAATGATCTAGAGACTAGCAGCAGCGTCTATGCGTTACGGCTGCTTGGCGTATGGGAGATGAGTTAGAGTTAGACGATGCTACTAGTAGAGTAGTAGGAGCTAATGAAAGATTAGGCGAAAAGCCGAAAAGTATCATTGTTCGCCCAAGCGGTCGAGCTCGAGCCGATGGGTGCCGAGTGAAGTAGTGTCAAACAAGATGAGGGGTGTACGCAGACTGTGGGGCATGAAAAGTCGGACCACTCAGTGAGTCCACTTCTCACGCACAGACCATAACCTACACTTAGTACGCTACTTCGTGCCTCGCTAGCAACGACCATACCATTCGAAGCCTCCAAGATTCCAACTGATCCGGGCCGGGGTAAACGTAAAAGGTTCACAAATAAATTACCGTTTTCTCGTTCGCCCGCCGACGAGTGACTCTACTCATGTTCCCTGCGGTAGCATCGATGTGACCACTGACCAACGGGGAACCCACCCCGGTACTCCAATCAGATCCGCGAGCAAAATGCATGGCCAGGCAAGAAAATGCGACGGCAATCCGTAGACGAACTTAGAGGATCTCATCGCGCTAATTGGAAGTCGCAGACAAACAAGATGTTGCCACAATTTGCCACATCCGTCCGTTCAACGAGATTGGTTCCATTGACTCAAAGGTGAGGCATATCTTGCGATGAACAAAGATCGGGCCCCACATAACACAATCGCAGCAGGTGTACAACACGACCTTGACACGTTGAACAACTGATTTTTGACCCTCATTTCGTATCGTATCAGGTAAAAGGGTCCGATGGCCAGAGCGACAAACCGTCAGGGAAGTAAAACATGTTTTAGCTCCCCGGTGACAGCTGATTTGAATGTTCTTGCACTGTGCATCCAGTGCGATCAATGTGATACACGGAATCATGCGCACCCTGACCGTTCGGACACTGGAAGATTTCCATGTTATGTCGCTTGTTCACAACATTATAATAACATCACGCAACCTCACATTTCTCGGGATTCGACGCCTAGCCTGTTTAATGAAACTGATCTTCCGGCGATCTGCCGAGTTATCGTTCCCGAGAACATTTCATGGTGGCCTCATGGTATAGTCTGAGTTATACCCCAAGGCCCGAATCGTGGTTGTTCTCGTGTGGTGATTTTCGGTCTCTACATTCCCAGACCAAGCCAGCCCAACGGTTATCCAGAATTGACATTGTGACTCGCAACAGAGATCACAGCGCGTTGGGTTCTGAATTACCTAGAATACGTTCCAGACCCCTACCAGTACTAACACTATCAATAATGGCCGATGTACGACTATTGGTACGCGAACCCTGTGGCTGCACATCACACTCCTGTCAAGGTAGCATCTCCCTGGGCAAAGCTCTCGGTCTCCTTCAAGGTCACCGAGATTCAGGAGGAGAAAAAAGTGCCTTTACGGCTTCCCAAGCCGTGTCAGGATCACCTTTTACGAAAGGGTGGGGATGGATAGAAGTATTCCACGTCGGTTTCCAACCGTGAATAATTTTTGAATCCAGGCGGCTGAGCTGCCTCTGGAACCTTTCCTTGCGATATTTCATTTCTCCTGGGTAGATACGGTCCTCGTAGCTGAAGACGCAGTGCACTCGTCCAGGGAAAGCCGAAGGGATGAAATCCTTCGGGAAAGCACCTGTAAAAGCATCCAGTTGCATCTGAACGGAAGACTCCTCATTTGCGCTAGGGTCGGTTCCAACACTGTAAAGCGTCCCGAAAAGAGTACATCCGGACCCATCCAGTGGTATCTGAATAGAAAATTCCTCGAGTTCAACTCTGTGCATGTAAATCGTTCCGCAAAGGGTATACCTGGATTCGAACAGACGGAGTGTTGGTCGTCATCTCGTGCGGTAAGCAAAGGAAGTCTTACTTTGACTCTTTCAACCAAGTATTCATTTCCTTCTCCGCCTCATTTTTTTCCTCAGTGTAGAAGGAGGGCGTGTCTACAAATACGATGTTCCTTCGTCTCTCGGCTCCCAAAGCAGTTCGTGCTTCCTCCTGGAGTTCGCATCTGACTACCTGTACCTTCTTCATGTGTGGGTTCGGGGTATCCTCGACTTTGACGGGACTGAGAGCTTGTGTTGCTGCGCGTATAAACTAGGAGGGGTTGAAGCTAAACTACAGTGAGAAGAATGTCGTACCGTGCTCTTTCCACTTCCCGAAGGGCCAACCACGCTGGATGACAGATCGGTCAGTATGGAACAAGTGGACCGGACGGCCTTCAGAAAACGCACAACACGACTATGTCATCGCTCCGCTGGAAAGTCGAAATCTTTTCCTCGATCGGAGGAGAAAAAAGCGCCATTATGGCTTCCCAAGCTGTGTTAGGATCGCCTTTTACAAAAAGGTCGGGATGGATAGACGCATTCCACCTCGGTTTCCACCCATGAATGATCTCCACGTCCAGGCGGCTGAGCTGTTTCTGGAACTTTTCCTTGTGATCTCTCATTATTTCTGGGCTGATGTGGTCCATATAGCTGAAGATGCAATGCACTCGTCCAGGGAAAGCCTGAGGGATGAAATCCTTCGGGAAAGCCCGCGCAAAAGCATCCAGTTGCCTCTGGATGGAAAATTCCGTATTTGCGTTCGGGTCGGTGTCGATTCTGTGCATATAGATCGTCCCGGAAAGAGTACACTTGAATCTGAACAGACAGTGTCGGTCGTCATCTCGCCCAATACGAGAAGGAAGTCTTACCTTGACTGTTTCAACCAAGTATTCATTTCCTTCTCTGCTCCATTATAGTCCTCGGTGTGAAATGAAGGCGTGTCTATAAATACGATGTTCTTTCGTCTCCCGGCCCCTAAAGCAGTTCGTGCTTCCTCCGTGAGCTCGCATCTGATTGCCTGCACCTTCTTCGTGTGAGGTTTTAGGACATCTCCAACTTCAACGAGACTGTGGGCTTGTGTTGCTGCGCATATAAACTAGGAGGGGGTTGAAGCTAAACTACAGCGAGAAGAAGAATATCGTACCGTGCTCTTTCCGCTTCCCGATGGGCCAACCACGCTGGATGACAGATCGGTCAGTATGGAATTAGTAAGCCAGATAGCCTTCAGAGAACGCACAATACGACCATGTCATCGTCGTTCAGATGGAAAGTTGAGCCTAATCTCTTTATCCAACTCCTTGCGGTCCAACTCATGTGTATCGTTGAGGGATTCGTCCAAAAGTGGTATGTATCTGCTTCGTGAGGAATTGAAAGCTACGGGTGGGGAGACAGAAAGAAGTAGATTGTATCGTTACCAGTCGGCACTAGTTGTGCACCATTAATTGAGTCGGATTGGCTTATCCTATCTGTTAATTCAGACGGTCCGTTTTGGTATTATGATTTATCTGAGGAAGGTAGATGAACGAATGGCCGCAGCCACTCCTCCCGCCGATGAAATGTGGGGCAGACCAGCATAGCATGCCTTGTACACGTTGCAGACCTCTGCAGGGTCTTTTAAAACCCCGACGACATGCAAGCGAGGAACCATGTACTGTTTGTTCTACATCCGGTCCTTGAATGGGAACATGAGGGTTTGATGGCTGTCCGTTCCTCTCAGCTGCTACCCACTGATCATGGAATTAGTGGTGAGTTATGAATCACTCGTCGATGCCTCGTGTCTACCTCGCAACTTGCCATGCGTTTTGGCCGACTTCTCTGAATCAGGCGCCCTCAATATTACTTTCAAGCCGGGGTCTTTCATCTACATCCGTATCATTTAAATCTCCGGTGGTCTCCTCCAGAGTCGCGAGGACACACCATCAATCCATAGGGTTTGCAAGGAGGAAACGTGGTAAACCCAAGGTATCCTCACCGTGCAAATTCGTTCGTCCATATTGTCTCCCCCTCAGAACTGCTCCGCTCAACCGTCCTCCACTAGCCGCATCCATAGATTGAGGATTATCAACATGAAGAAAGACAGAAACGCAATGCAAAAGATGGGCATCACAAATTTGCTTAAGAGCGGCCAGGATTTTGTCGGTAGACACTTGGGGCGGGTTGACACCGCCAATGAAGGAACACCGATTCTTCAGCCAGCCGCAGAAACTGGACAGGGACCCTTTAAGACGGTGAACGAGAAAGACTTGGAACCAGATGATATTGTGATAGCGTACGTGATGCGATAAAAGTCTCGACGGTGAAATGTCTAACATTCCCAAGCGTCATGGGTCCAACAGGTTCTGGAAAGAGCACGGTGAGATAGATATCATTCGATGGGGCTTCTTCGTTCATTCCCCTTCAGTTCATATGTTCCGCGAGTGGATGCGACACCAGTGGAATAGGCCACACATTGAAATCATTTACAGACCAGGTCTCTGCAGTCAAATTTCGGGACCAAGCAAGTAGGCAATCTGTGGTCCTGGTTGATACGCCGGGCTTCGATGACACATTCAAATCTGATCTCGATATTTTGAACATGATTTCTGATTGGCTCGATTCAATGTAATGCATGATGTTTACCGGCTTGCGCGTTGTTTTTCACCCAAGAGTCTGTTCTCACACATAGGTACAACAACAAGAAACTCGCTGGGATTTTGTACTTCCATCGGATAACGGACAACCGGATGGCGGGCACACCGTTGAAGAATCTACGGGTATTCCGAAAGCTGTGCGGTAAGGACGCCCTGGATAACGTATACCTCACGACGACAATGTGGGATGAGGTTGATCCGAATGTTGGAGAGAAGAGGTTGGATCAACTCAGGATGGAGTACTGGAAGACGATGATCGATCAGGGAGCTCAGATTGCTCGCTGTAGGAGTGATGATGACTCCGCGAAGAGGCTTGTCCGACAAATAGTAACGTTTCTCCTCTCGTCAGTACATCTCAATCTAACGATTCCAAACAGATTCACCACACGAAGTTTAAAAGAAATGGTGTCGCTCAGGAAAGAATGCCGACACTTCAGCCACCTGCAGAAGCCAATCATTTGCATCCGTTAGAAGTAGAGCGACAACCCAAGATAGACAAAGGGCCTGTGCAGACAGTTCCAGCACCTGAGGTAGTCGAAATTACTCTGAGCATGAGGGACCTGGAAGCGGATGACATTATAGTAGCGTACGTGGGACAAATCTCGGTGGTGACGAGGCTGACTCGATACTCCGTAGCGTCATGGGGCCAACGAACTCTGGAAAGAGTACAGTGAGGCAAACAACAAGCTATGGGGTTTATTCACTTATGCATCCCCTTAGTTCATACGCTGTGCAAGTGGTCGTGAGGACCATGGTGTACGTCATGCATTAAAGCCGTTTACAAGTGAGGTTGTCGTTGTCAGATTCTGGGACCAGGAGAGTGGACGATTTATAGTCCTTGTGGATATACCGGGCTTCGATGACGCGGTCAAGTCTGGTCTTGATATCTTGAAGTCGATTTCTGATTGGCTCGGTTCAAGGTAATACATGATACTCGCTTGTTTGCGTTTCTCACCTCCAAGTCTGTTCTCGGTTCCACAGTTACAGAAAAAGTAAACTCTCTGGGATCGTGTATCTCCATCCGATAACAGATAACCAGGTGGCGGGCGCGTCGCTGCAGAATTTTCGTGATTTCCAAAAGCTGTGCGGGAAAGACGTTCTAGAAAAGGTATACCTCACTACGACAGAATGGGATCAAGTTGATCCGAGGACCGGCGAGACGAGGTTTCGTGAGCTCGAGACGGAGTACTGGAAGAGGATGATCGATCAAGGAGCTCATATTGCTCGGTGTAGGAGTGATGATGACTCCGCCAAGAGACTTATTCGACAAATAGTAACGTTTCTACCACTCTCGTCTGCATATCTAAATCTCACTCACTCTTCCCAACAGGTATACCACGAGAAATCACAGAGAAATGATGTCGCTCAGGAAGGAATCCTGACACCTCAGCCACCTGCCGAAGCCAGTCATCTGCATTCATTGAATGCAGAGCAACAGCCCCGGATAGATAAAGGGTCGCGGACGGTTCCAGCACCGGAGGTAGTCGAAACTACTCTGAACATAAAGGATCTGGAAGCGGATGACATCGTAGTAGCGTACGTAGGATACATCTCGGTAGTGGTTAGGCTGACTTGATATTCTGTAGCGTCATGGGCCCAACAGGTTCTGGAAAGAGCACGGTGAGACAGACAACAAACTGTGAAGTCTGTTCACTTACATATACCCCCTAGTTCGTACGCTGTGCAAGTGGCCGTGAGAACCGTGGTGTGGGCTATGCATTGAAGGCGTTTACTAGTCAGGTCACCGCTATCAGATTCTGGGACCAGGAGTATGGGCGATTTGTGGTCCTGGTGGATACGCCGGGCTTCGATGACACGTCCAGGTCTGATCTTGATATCTTGAACTTAATTTCTGATTGGCTCGCCTCAAGGTAATGCGTCATGCTCACTGGCTTGCGTTTCTCATCTCACCTGCGAGTCTGTTCTCGTTTCCACAGTTATGGCAAACATAAACTTCTCTCCGGGATCTTGTATCTCCATCGAATAACGGACAACCGGATGGCAGGTACACCGTTGAAGAACGTCCGAGTTTTCCGAGGGTTGTGTGGAAGAGACGCCCCAGAAAAGGTGTACCTCACTACGACAATGTGGGATGAAGTTGACGAGGACATTGGCGAGAAGAGGCTCGATCAGCTGAAGACGGAGTATTGGAAGATGATGATCGATCAAGGAGCCAAAGTGGCCCGATGTAGGAACGATGATGGATCCCCGAAGAAGCTTATTCGAGATATCCTGTTCGAAGAAGCCACCAGCAAGCCAATACTGCTGCAAGACGAATTGGTTGAGCTGAAGAAGGAACTCAAAGATACAGCAGCTGGGCAACAACTATATTCTCAGTTGGAAATGCTGGTCGAGAAGCAGATGGAGCTTCTACGAAGGATCGACAAGGAAAGGAAGGCAGCTTCGGACCCGGACATACTGAGGGAACTTCAGACAGAGTATAATGAGCTGCGAGCGCAGATAGGCGACAAGCTGCGTCAAATGCAGGAGCTGAAGTTGTCATGGTTCAAGCGTTTCTTTACCCGGAGAAGAGACTGAAGGTGAGTCCTGGTTAATATCTATGCGCTTGGCCCTTATCGCTTGCATCGATCAGTTGCACCATTGGCTGGGGGTTCCGCACGTTCTGGATCTCGAAAGGATTATACATGCATGTACCT
>JBBPLC010000818.1:0-10478 GCA_038089535.1 Hemileccinum rubropunctum
ATTGTGCTTTGATTACACCTAGATTAGCGTAGATCCTGTCAAGATCATGTCTGAATTAAGGTCAGATTTTCATTACTCGGGGAGATGGACAGTGGGTTGGGCAATGATGACTCATCGAACAATTTGTCTTGTACTAGTTACGATACTGACTCTGAAGGAGCGTCTCTTTGGAGCGTGGCACCGGAGGATAAACATAGTGTGCTTAATTCTCCGGTTATGAACAATTTTTCTTGTTTACCCAATTCTTCTCCTAACCCTAATTTCAGCCTCAGGAATACCTCTCCTGCTGGAGAATTCAACATCGACACTGATGTCTACTTTCAGAACAAAAACAAATGGCAAAAAACCTCAGAAAAAGTGCTCCTCGATTCCAGAGCAGTCCAAACGTTTGTGGACAAAAAATGGGTAACATCTCTCGGAATCCCTACAAAAAAATTATCGCTTCCTCGTTCCATTACTAACGCCGATGGAATCTCGTCATCCCACGGCACAATTACAGATTACGTTTCAGTTGTATTTTCATACCAAGGACACTCCGAAGGAGTTGACGCTTTGGTAACTAATCTCGGCACTCACCGAATTTATTTAGGCTACGACTGGTTCCAGCGCCACAATCTGCTCATCGACTGGGTCGATAAAGAAATCAAGTTCTGCCGCTGCACCTGCAATTGTGTCACAATCAATGCAGCAGGATTAGTCAAAGAGGTCTGGAACCCAGCTGTTCGTTCCATCGAGGAAGGACTCACCAATAAGGTACCCAAACAGTACCATGAATTCCTCGACGTATTTAGTAAAGAAGAATCAAAATGCATGCCCGTTCGCAAACCTTGGGACCATGCAATCAATTTAAAACCCAACTTCGTACCCAAAAAAGGTCGGGTAATCCCTTTCTCAGATGCCGAACTAGAAGAAGTCTGGAACTTCTTATCTTCCGAACAAGAAAAGGGCTATATTCGCCCATCTAAATCCCCACAAATGGCTCCAGTATTTTTCATTCCCAAAAAGACTGGCGAAAAATGCCTCATTATGGACTATCGATATTTAAATGAGGGTACAGTAAAAAACTCATACCCTCTTCCCCTCATTTCAGCGCTCATCGACTGTCTCAAAGGTGCGGACAAGTTTACCTGCCTTGACCTTAGGTGGGGATACAACAATGTTCGCATCAAGGAAGGCGACGAATGGAAAGCAGCCTTCGTTACGCCTCTGGGGGCCTACAAACCTGTGGTAATGTATTTCAGGATGACTAACTCCCCTCCCACCTTTCAGCAAATGATGAACGACATATTTAACGACATGTACGCCGCGGTAATCATTTACCTCGACGACATGTGTATCTTCACCAAAAATAAATCCAACGAGGAACACTCCAAGGTCATAAAGGAAGTCTTGTGCCGATTATGCGAAAATGACCTTTATGCAAAACCGGAAAAATGCATATTTAATGCCAACAAAGTTGACTTCCTCAGCATGACGGTGTCTGCCGATGGTGTCGGTATGCAAAACAACAAGGTCAATGCAATACTCGACTGGCTGGCGCCCACAAAGCTCAAACAGCTTCAATCATTCCTCGGACTCTGTAATTATTACCGTCACTTTATTAATGGATTTGGACAGATCGCCTGTCCCCTCAATGATCTGACAAAAAAGAACATGCTGTATACCTGGAGGGAGGCACAACAAAACACATTTGATACGCTCAAAAAACAATTTATGACCGCCCCTCTCCTAGCATTCCCTGACGCTTCAAAGGAAATGTGCATCGAGACCGATGCCAGTGATATTGCTACAGGCGCAGTATTATCAGTCCTAGGGGAGGATGACTTATGGCACCCTTGCGCCTTCCTCTCTCATTCCTTTTCGTCTGCCGAACATAACTACCCTGTCTATGACAAGGAGTTGCTTGCCATTGTTCGCGCCCTCAAAGAATGGCATCATTATTTAATCGGAAAAACTACCTTTGAGATTTGGACAGATCACAAAAATCTCGAATACTGGAAAAAACCACAGACGCTCTCGGGTCATCAGGCCCGCTGGCACGAGTTGCTGCAGGAATTCAACTACATGTTAATTTATAAACCCGGCAACATGAATGGACATGCCGATGCTCTCTCTCATCAACCCGACCATGGCAACGCCATCAATAAACTAAATGAAAATATTACTGTCTTCCCGTCCACCATTCTCCGATCTTCTTCTTTATCTATCCTGGTCAAATTAACATCCGCAGATGCACGCTTACCCTCGAAGGGCTCTCCCAACACGGCAGGCTTCGACCTGTACGCGTCTGTTGATCTTGACATACCCACCCACGATCAAGCTCTCATACCCACCCGTGTCAAGATTCAACTCCCCTCTGGCACCTACAGCAGAATTGCACCATGTTTGGGTCTCGCCCTCAAGCATAAAATTGATGTCATGGCCGGAGTCATTGACACCAATTATAGGGGAGAAATTGGTGTAATTCTGTTCAACCATTCTGATTCACCGTTTCACATTTCTAAATTCGACCGCATTGCACAACTAATTATCGAAAAAATAGAAAACCCAACTTTAACAGAAGAAAAGACTCTCAATGAGTCTCAACGAAACAACAAAGGCTTTGGCTCCACAGGAGTAAAAGCAATCCCTTCCACCTCTCTATCCCCGAACTTTGAAACTAAATTATCTTTTGAATCTGCCAGAATGGACGTTGACGCTGTCAACGAATACGAATACTATGCAAACGAAAAACTATTCAGAAATTCTAACGGCATCGTTTTTGTGCCCCCTTCACTTTGCACCGAGCTGATCTCGCTGTTTCATGATTCCCCTGTTGCAGGCCATCCAGGCCGCGACCGAACCATTTCTTCTATTAAACGCTTCTATTGGTGGCTAGGTGCTGCCAAAGACATTTCTTCTTATATCAAACACTGTCAGGTGTGCTCCCTCATGAAGGGTTCATCAAAGCCACCGGCAGGAAAACTTATGCCCCTACCTGTCCCTTCTCACCCATGGGAAGATATATCTTTTGATTTCGTTACCGGACTACCCTCTTCTAATGGCTTCGATTCTATTGGGGTAGTCGTCGACCGTTTCTCCAAGGAAATCGTCCTTTTTCCCTGTCTCAAAACAACTTCCTCTTCGGACTTAGCCATATTATTTAGAGACCACGTATGGTGTCTTCACGGACTTCCTAACACTATTCTCTCGGACAGAGGACCACAATTCGTCTCGGAGTTCACCAAAGAACTATGCAAAGTTCTGGGCATACAGCAGAAACTCTCCACGGCATACCATCCGCAAACTGATGGTCAGACGGAACGGGTCAACCAAGAAGTAATCGTGTACCTCCGAGCTTATGTCACCAAGAAGCAGGAGACATGGGCCTTGTGGCTAAAAATGGCGCAATTCACACACAACAATACCCTTACTACTGCCATGGGAACCACCCCCTTTTCCGTTACACAAAACTATTCTCCACGCATGGGAATGGAGCCCACAAACTCCACTACGACTCCTGGGGGGTCATTCGGTAAAACTATGGGAAAAAACCATGAAGAGATCACTTCCACACTACAGAAAACACGCAATCAGATGTCGCACGCACAAACATCCAAATGCTCTTTGGCTCCCGAATATTCTACTGGAGACTTAGTCTGGCTCTCCACCGAACATCTTTCCCTCCCCTATCCCGCGCATAAATTAACACAAAAATTCATTGGACCCTACCGTATCACCGCCATACTTCCTAATGCCATCACCCTGGCCCTCCCTTCCTCCGTTTCCATCCATCCAACCATCAATATTTCCCACATAAAACCCTATAAAGCCCCGCTGGACGGACCAAACGTATTTAAACCAGATCCCATCACCATGATGGAAGATCGTCACGAGGAATACGAAGTCGACCGCATCGTCCAATCAAGGCTTCACCGCGGCAAATTACAATACCTCATCCACTGGAAGGGATGGGACGAGGTGGATCGCACCTGGGAACCTGCCGTTAATTTAAAGCACACACAGGACGCCATTACTGAGTTTCACGCTTCCCACCCTAACACTCCACGACCCATTCGGGGCATCTCTGAGACAGAATTTGTCTCCCTCTTTCGTCTGTTCGGTCCCTCCTATACCAAATTCACCGATTCTCGACTAGATCTCAAATCTGGTGAATGGGGGGTAGTGTTATAGTTCAGGACCTATACGCTACATTTTTCATTTTTTCATTACCTTCAAACTTAACGTTTTCTTTCTCTTTTCAAAGTCACATGATTAACGCACATGACCGTGAGATCCCTCACGTGACCTGAGGCCTAGCCCATGATGTCATCATGACATCATGCCTCATGTCTTTCATCTCCATTCCTTTTCCCATGAGGACGCTTCTCTCTTCCCACACAGACTTCTCGCCATCCTCATGGTTTCCTTATTTCCTTTCCTTCTCACACCGGCCCTCAATCGATTAGGACTCAGACGACCTACCCTAAATCCCCTTACTTACATATATAAACTCTCTCCCCTCGTCATCTATTCCCCAGTCCTATTCACTTGAATACCCTCCTCCTTAGGGGCCTGTTCTTTTGATTACCACTCCTGTTCTCTATTCCACTACTCTGCAATTGCCAGCTTTGTGCACGTTATCGCATGCTCCTTGTCATAACACGTTTTATGCTCTATCTCGGAACCGTCAACTTCCTCGTCACCGACTACCACATCCTTGTTCACGTTTGGTTGGACACTCGTAACCGTACTGTTCACACTGTTGCTGAAGTAGCCCAACGCCTAGATTAGGTGTTGTACTACCTTGTTAAGTTCTCATCCCATTTCAGTGTCCAACCACACGTGGACGAGAATATGGAGATCCATGATGAGGAAGTTTACTGTACCCAAGTACAGCATGAAACATTGATCGATGAAGAGCGTGCAATAACATGCACAAAGCTGGTGAAGAGCAGAGTAATGATTTTGGAGAAGAGTGGTACTTGAAGAATATCTGGCCCCTAAGGTGGAGAGGGATACAAGTGAATAGGACTAAGGAAAAGTAGACCACGAGAGGAGGCAGGTTTATATAGTGACTAGCAATGGGTTTAGGGTAGGTCGTCTGAGTCCTAAATAGTTTAGGGCCAGTATAGATAAGGAAACACGAGGAAGGAGCAAGGTAAATACAAGTCTGGTGAGAAGTCCATGTGGGAATGGAGAAGTATACTTATGTGAATGAGAATATGATCAGTGCGATGGATGCCACCGTGGGACTGCCAATTGCCACCATCCCACACTGTAGCCCCGCTTTTCCAGCTTACACCATGCCATCAACTTTGCAAGGGTGAATACTCACATTTCTGCTATAAACTCATATTGTCACGTCTCTAGCGCAAATTGGTCATTCTTGTCGACAGAAGGAGAGTCTGAGCTCATGCATAGAATTTTGGTGAGTACCGTCAATACTGTTACAAGTCTACTGTCCAAATGGGGCATTGTCAAATTAAATGATTCTGGTTGATTGGATTTAGGGTTGTACCCAAATCAAGGAGATTTGGGGAACAGGCTTGTCTCGGCGTGGGTTGAGAGGCAGAAGATATTGCCCTGCACACTCCCACTTTTGATGGTTTCAAGCAATCTCACTGGCAGTGAAATGCAATTCATGCTGTCAATCTCCAGGTAAGGAATACGGAACTCCTCAAACTCCATGGGCAGCTCCCTCTCAAGGTTCATGATACCAGGGCCACTGGCTGTGAAATGGAAGGACTTGCAACCCAAGTGAACCCACGCAACGTTGGCCCTTTAGAAGCTTCCTGATGCTCCATCATGCAGCTGTGGGAAGAAAGCCAGAGACAGACTTCCATCATGCCTCAAGCAAGTCTTAGGTGGACAATTCTGGGCCAGTACTCGCTCGATTCTCGCACTTTTTCTGCGAAATATCTAAGCTACCAACCCCCCATCTCCCCCATACTTTGAGATTATGACGGACCTCATCTCCTTGGCTAAATCTCCACATTTGACATCAATATTCTCTCAAACATACCTAACTTTTTTTTTATTAAAAATATATCAGGCAGCAGATATATACCATGACCAATAATGAAACGGGACGAGAACAACTAAAGGAGTACAACACCTAATCTAGGCATTGGGCAACTTCGGTGATGGTGTGGATGGTACGAGTGCGAACATCAAGCCAGATGTGTACAAGGACATGGTAGTCAAGGACGAGAAAGTTAACTGTGCCCAAGTAGATCATGAACTTGGCACGTGGAACAACGAGCGAGCAGTAACGTTGCTCAAGAGATGGCAAAGGCAGAGATACGATTGAACTACTGAGCTGTTCACAGTCTCAATAGTTAAAGGTAAGAGTAAAGGAACAGAGTGGTAAACAAATGAACAGGCCCCAAGGAGGAGGGTATTCAAGTGAATAGGACTGGGGAACTAGACGACAAAGGGAGAGGGTTTATATATGTAAGTACGGGGAGTTTAGGGTAGGTCATCTGAGTCCTAATCGATTGAGGGCCGGTGTGAGAGAAAAAACATGAGGGGAAAGTGAGGAAACCATGAGGACGGTGAGAAGTCCATGTGGGAAGGAAGAAGCATCCTCATGGGAAAAGAAATGGAAATGAAAGACATGAGGTGTGACATCATGATGACATCATGGGCTAGGCCTCTAGTCACGTGAGAGTTCTCATGGTCACGTGCACGGGTCACGTGACTCGAAAAAGAAAGGAAAGCGTTAAGTTTGAAAGTAGAGAGAAAGTGAAAAACGTAGCGTATAGGTCCTGAACTATAACAGATAATGGGACAATGGCAGATGCAACGTGTCCCCCTGCGGAAGGATGGATGCATGGGCGCCTTCATTAACTGTCTCCTGTGGGGTCTTCATGTACTCGTCAGCGACGAACCATCCATTCCCCCCTCTGATTCTAATTTCCAAGAATCTCGGAAATCGTAGTCGAGATCTCAGATCTTCTGAATAAAAATAAAATGGATGTTGCACGCTGATGTGTTGCGAGTGAACACGCAAGACTTGAATGACACGATGCATGATGCTGATGATTCGCAGCACTGTATCCTTCACTCTTCAGTTTCTCTCCCATGAGTCGAACAGACGGTTGGTATCCAAGGCTTGAACATTATCACGCACACCTACAATATCACGATATAGACCGTTCATACAATGCACCCTGTAAGCTCTCAGGCACATTCAGCACCGTCGCTAGTTGCTGTACATATTTGACCTTGAGCTATGGCTCGGGCTCTCAGATTCTTTATCTTGTGTCAGACTTGGATCTTGTCGCAATGTCTAAGAAAGAACAATGACAACAAGGCATAATTCAGTGGTTAATTCCCACCTGCACACTCCTGAGGTTAATAAGGTCACGAGCATAATGTCACCTCTAATAACGCCCCCTAAAACTGACAGGTTTTAGTGCAATAAAAGCCCTCTCGTTGTCATAACTGATCTTAATCCGAATACTAGATTTTGTCTGCCTCATGCCTGGAATTATGCATCCGGTATGGATTCAGACAAGATTCAGATCATTTGGGGGGCAACGTTCAGTGTTCTAAAACTCTCGTTTTTAGGGTTGTTTAATGAGACATTTCACTCGGAATTCTAGAAAAATCTCAGGTGTGGCAGGTTGGAAATAAGATTGGCGATCACCGTATTATGCCCCCCCAATAAAAGTGACGGGAAGTTTTGTTTAGCTCAACAATCTCGATAGGTATACTTAGTACAGTGGCCCACACATCCAGAGCCCAGGCTCGTCCTATTGGTACTAGACCCTGAGGAGCTCGTGATGTGGCTGTCTGTGTGGGAAATGCCACGTAGAGCGTCAATGTCCCGTCAATGTCTGAAGAAACCATGTTAATAGCGTGAATCTGATAGAAAGCAAAAGCAAATTGACATAGCTCAAGTTGGGCGGCGAATGGTTGGACCCCATAAAGCTAGGCTTGGTTTGTGGCTGAAGATGATACACTGCACCCGATGACGGCATCAGACACAGCTAGGTGAAAGTATCTGGCTGTGCCATTTTCAGAACGTGGAATGAGAACCTCGTTAGTATTAATATGGGTATCGGAGTCGTACTTTGATGATAGTATGAAGATCGAGTGCTTGAGCAATAGCAAGGACATAATCATTGACATCACCAGACGGAGACTATATCAGAGGTGAGCAGGGAAAATTTTAAGTGGTCCAGGGATAGGATACGTACACACCAGCAAGCGCAGATCAAACGCCGGCATTTCTACCAATGTGAAGCACAGCTAGAGGGAGTAAGAGATATGAAAGCGCAGAACGGGCCTGCTCTGCTGGAGATAATCATGGAAGGCACTGGCATCTAGGTTGAACCGTTGTCAAATCCACAATAGTGTGACAGAGCATCTGGAAAGGAGAAAGTAAGGAACGAAGATAGATATGGGGGAAAGCGGACCTCTAGCACTGCGTAGGATCAGGGGAGAACTGGAATCTTTGACGTCATGCGTTTGTCCATACGTCCAAAAAAAGTAAGTGGAACAGAGGAGTGGACTAAGGAATGTTTATCTGGTTATCCTCCAGCTGGAAACTACAGGTAGTAGTAGCCATTCAGGGAGAATGTGGAATACCCGGGGGAGCATGGGCTTTTTTCAACAGGGCAACGGGACAAGAATCACAACTTGAAGATGGCATAGTGTCATGTGACCTGAGCGCCTGTCGAACAAGGTGGTAGTAATGTGTTCCCAGAGGGCGGAAAGCTGGAGACAAGTGTGATTTTTGCGGGAGAACAGTGTGGGATAAGAGGAACGGACTGCAGTATCCCTAACACAGCACTGGGGCTGTCAAAGTTATACATATCATAGATGCTGATTGATTACAAGTTCCTGTTAACAAGGAGGTACTGTTTTGCTTTATCCCTGGAAACTGTCATGCCTGCGTCAATGTTCCTCTAATATATCCTAAGATGATACATAGAACTTGGGTAAACGGTGCTCAATCTTCTTCCCTAGTGTGTACAAGTTCGGTCGTGAAATTGATGGTAGTGACCTACAGTGAGGACAAATTTTATTTTGATGCTTGCACGCTTGGTCATTCCAATGATATACAACAGCACATCGTACTCACAGCTCGACCGCGCGACCATCAGAGCATAGGACGTGCCACTCTGCAGTACCGTTCCATCAAGGAGGTTGTGGTCTTGATAAGCTCAGAAATCGTTGGTTCTAGCCCAAATCCGCTGGCCACTGTCACGCCATCAATCCAAATCGAAAAGAGCTAAAATCAAATTGGTACACACTAGAAACGGCTAGGTGTGGTATGTCGCCCATCATAACCTCTGACAGAGGTGTCAGGCAGTGCTCATCGAGAAACTTGGATCTGTATGGTTTTATGGTGGTCTTTGCTTCCTCTAAGCTCTTCACAGAACCCGGTCTGCAGTATTCCCAAAACAGCGACCTGTCTAGCAGGTCGAGCTTCGTCAGTACGACGACGACTGGGACTACAGAGGTTTGGTGATATTATCAGGAACTAACAGATTGCGAGCATCTGATGTATGCACTACTATCACCCAGAATTTCCTTTCTGTTCCGCAGGAAATCCTCAGTGTCAACTTCAAGAAATCTTCCCTTAGCATATGGAATGGTAAGACATACCCTAAAATATTTGCTCAGTGGTGTTCCGGTCAAAAGGGACGCCATACCAAACAGCGTGCAATCTATCCTTCAGGTCCTCTGTTTTTCGTCGATCTCTGATGAAACATTTGATTGCATCAATGTTGTTGTTTTCTCCTGCTTCAAATCCGAGGCTGTCGTGGATAACAAATGGCCCGTTCTTTTTTGCGACGAATTCTCGGTCAATCTCAGCTCGACCTCGTAAGTCCTCGGAAACATCCTGGTTGAAATATTCGAGAAATAATTATTACAAGCAAGAGTGAACTCACAACATCCTTGAGACCAAAGACTCCTCGAATTAAGGCAGACTTTTCAACACCACTCTGAAAGTCTTGTTGTCAGTGCAATCATTGTTGAGCACACGTATAAAATTACGTTTCCTATAATCAAGAGTTGAAAACTTCAAGCGATCAGATAGGTATGGTGACGAAACAGTATCAAAGTGCTCACCGAGGACATATGTTAAGGATTTCGTGACTGGCAGAAGGTAACGGGGCATCAAAACGAACACCCATGGTGACCTCGATATCCTTGTGGAACTTGGAGTATGCTTTCGGAAGCAAACATGAGACGTGTTCAGGCAATGGGGTGATATGGCTTACCCCTCCTCCGCTCCCAAGGAATATGATCAAATTTGCTACTCTACTTGACTAAGATGGAAATAAGTGCTGATACTATCACGATGGTATTTGCACGAGGTTATTATCTGAAAGAGAGCATCAGCTATTCATCAATATATCCCTTCGTTCGCTGACACCTCCGTCTTTCCAATCCTGGATGACTCATGATGTCAGTCGCATACATACCGTCACAGACCGCAGGGAGGCATTCGGTACATTGCCTTAGAATGAACTGATGAC
>JBBPLC010000819.1:0-10469 GCA_038089535.1 Hemileccinum rubropunctum
AACCTGATCTGCTCTTTGGTCATTCCGCCACGGACGACGTCCAAACTCCACGGAGCGCGTTCGGTAAAAATAGGTAGATGATAAGCTGAAATCTGGCTGGGAGCTGCGGATACCATCCGAGGTGAGTTTGAGCCGCCCTGTCGACCACCCGGGTAGAGCCTGCGCTGGGTCTGCTCCGACCGCGGATGCTCGAGTTGGAACATGAACTATGAACTTGAACCCTGACCGAGGTGCAGAGGGTTAAAAGGGGTTTTAATAGCACGCAGCACGCACGTCAGGCCACTAGGTAGATAAATCGAGGCTCCAGAAGGCGCGAGCAAAATGCGATGTGTCAGTGGTTGCCACGAGGGTTAGGCATGATGATCACATCACACCCTGCCAGTCGTCTTCAGTTTCGGGTGTGGCGCGACAGCATCCAGCCTACCATCTAAGGCTGAACGAGTTCACCTGGCAGTGACGGAGATCAGTCCAGGGCTTTTCTTCTCGGAGGCCAAGAGACTACAGCAAGGCCGTGGGCTGAGATACAGACTCGACTCGCATGTAATTCGGCCACGGGTTGAACTTGAAACACAAACTTTCAAGTGCTACCGCCATCTTCCTCGAGACGTGTCCTTTGTTTGATCCGAGTCATAGTAATAGTAGTGGAATAGGCTGTCGCTGAATTGAAGTTGTCAGTTACATGACTCAGCTTTTTGACACTGACTCTCACCTCTGAACTGTAAACAGCAGTATGCCAGTAGGTCTGGAGGCTCGCCTCCAGCAAATTCTTAACGAGGTTGTGACAGTCTCTCAGGGAATCCGCGGTTCTGCATTAGCATATGCAAATAACCAGAACTTCCCCGTTTTTGAAAGGCTCCGGCGCCAATTGGAAACAATTCGTATATCTGCTGACACTATTCTCGAAGCCATCACCAAAGCTTCCTTCACGAATTATACCATCGATGACCGATTAGCCGATTGGTTGATCAGCGGAGAGCTAGGCTCATGTTTGGGCAAGTTGAAAGAGATGGAGGATATGCTCAAGCCTGATGACCAGGTTCGGCCTGCTCGGGCCCCTGCTCCACCTCTCAAATCGGCCGAAGACAAGCTTATCGCAGCCATGGCCTTCTTCGATAAACACAGCAGTGTTTTTCATTTCTTGATTACTTCCGACGTCTGGTGAGGTTTTCAGCAGTCTTCTGAACATGTATTTGACCCTGCTATCCAGGAATCGCGAGAGACTCATTCACCAGCCATCAGAAGCGCCTCGAGTTGATATTCTTCCCACTGTGGCGGAGGTAACGGAATGTGATCCTCAGCGAACTCAGACAAGTAACATGTACGTATCGCGATGTCGATGGAATATCTGTCCACTGAACACACTGAACAGTACAACAACAGGATACGAATATGATGATGGCGAGGATGGGTTTTTGTCCAACACGAACCAAACGTTAACACCAGAACGCAGAAAGGAACTCCTGCGTATGTGTATCGTAGCTGTGCTTCGTATCTCGCTTGCTCACAACACATTGTCGGCAGAGCAAAAGTTGGACGAGGTGTCGCGATGGCTGATTGCATGGAATTGCACGGAGAAGCATAAGCACATGCTTACGCTACGTCAGGAAGGGACGTGCGTGTGGCTTCCCGAAACAGATATGTACGAAAAGTGGAGGGTTGGCGGGAGCGGGAATCAGTTTCTGTGGTTGAATGGATCAGGTATGGTATCTAATAATTTACTAGTCGCTGCGGCTGATATCGCGCATCCACCATGTGTCATGTCTCTAGCTGGTTGCGGAAAGTCGGTCTTAGTGTGAGTCCATCCTGGTTTATACCCACATTTGTATTGACTCTTGCAGCGCATCCACTATCGAGCACCTCAGAAAGAAGTTAAGATATGAAGAAGCGTTACTATTCTTCTACTGCGACTTCCGAAACGAGCGGTCGACAAGTTCCGTGGAGGTTATGCGCTCCCTGTTCTACCAGCTGATCTGCTATTTCCGCGATCACCGTGTTGACCCTGGGGATCACCTGAGCAAGATACTCAAGGAGAAAAGGGAGGGTACTCTATCGCTGAACGACTTGGGTAAACTTCGCGACCTAGTGTCGGGCTTTGCAAGGTCTCTCTGCTATGAACCCATCGTAGTGATCGACGCGCTCGACGAATGTGCAGATATGGAGGAACTCCTTGGCGTTCTTGCCACTTTGATTCAGGGCGATGTTCGATTATTGGTGACGAGCCGACCGCATCCGATCATCTTGCGTCATTTCGCAGGACTTCAGTCGCTTTCCTTGCAGGACATGGCCAAAGAGTTGGCGGAGGACATAGCGTTGCATGTATCCAGAGAGCTCGATTCGCACAGCCGGCTGAGGTCCGCCGTTCTGGGGATGAAGAATGAGATATGTGAAAAGTTAAATGAAAAAGCAAATGGCCGGTAAGGACATATTTCCTACTAGGGTCAACCTCCGACCTATCGTCTTTATTTTCAAGGTTCAGATGGGTTCAATGTCAACTCGACACCCTGAAACGTTGTATGACCGAGTGGGAGTTGAAGGAAGCGCTCAACGACCTCCCAACCGAGCTAGAAGTGACATACGAGAGAATCCTAGAAGCAATCGACGAACGAAAGTCAGAAGGTGAACTGGCGCGACGTGCACTGGCTTGGCTTATGGTGGCATTGGAGCCATTGCGCCTAGCTCAAATTGTCGAGGGGCTCTCAGTCAATCTTCCGCAGCCAATGGTCGGCCATAAGATACGGTTACAGTGGCCTAAAGCTACACTGTTAGAAGCACTATCAAGCCTTGTATCGTATCATGAGGAGACTGATGTTCTTGCATTATCTCACTTTAGTGTAAAGGTACGTCCCGAGATATTCTTTTGTTTGCATTATCTACATAATCCCTTCCACAGGAGTACCTCACTGGCCATACGGCACTGCCGAGGTATCGTATTGTCTCCCATGCGGCCCATGCTGAGGTGGCCCAAATGTGTATGAATTACGTCTCTGTCTTCTTGAAACAAGATACCCGCTGTGGCGTTGCACTATTGGAGTCCTTTCCGATGCTGTCCTACGTGCTCTCCTTCGGTTTCAATCACATCACCCATGTTGACCCGGGATCAACAGCCGTCCTCGAAGCACTGGAATCTCTCGGATCAGACATTCGACATCATCCATCACATTGGGATCGTCTTTGCCAGTTTCGAGAGGAGGATCTTCGATGGCCTTATCCTCCATGGCCATCATCAAGACATGACCTAGTACTTTACATCTTGATCGCTTATTCCTCCTCTGAACTCCTCGAATTATTCCTCTCCACCCATCGTCCTCTCAAGCCAAGGATTGGGACCAATTCACTTGTGTATGCTGTGGATCTCCGGAAGACCGAACATGCATTGGCTCTATTAGCGTGCGGCGCTAACGTGAATTTGCGCAGTTTGGCCCTTGATGACTCTCACCAAGCCTTGCCACTTGAGATTGCCATCGATCGTGGCGAGGATGTGCTCGTGGGCGAATTCTTGCAGAGAGGATGTGTGGTAACATCAGAGCTTCTCACGACTGCTGTCTGTATGCCGTGGTGTAGCACTCGGGTCCTTGTGAAGCTACTGCAAACTGGCGAGTTCGTTGCTTGGGCGAACGAAATTGGAGATGAGAAGCTGTACCGCGGTGTATTTAACAGTGCAAGGCCGAATACAGGCGATAGAAGGAGAACGGACGAAGACCGTGTAGCGTTGGCACAGAGGCTACGCCAGATTGGCCAGGACTTCTCTCCAAACAGTCCGTTCGGGGCGGAACTCATCGAGCGAGCTGTTCATGCGGCACATACCTCAATGCTCGAGTATCTACTCCCACCAGATCAACCACCACACCCTCGATTTCTCCTTGCTGCATCAACCGGCGATACTTCTGAAACAGTACCGTTGATCCGTTTCCTTCTCCAAAAGGGAGTTGATATAAACGCTGTCTCGGATGGCAGGGGGGATACCGCGCTTCACCTCGCTACAATGTGTCCCTGGGAGCCACGGAGTTTGGAGTTAACGAAGATGCTCATCGATGCTGGATGTAGCCCTCGAGCCCGCAATTTACGAGCTGAGACTCCATTAACCATTGCAGTTGGGCGGGGATATATTTCAGTGGTGGAACACCTACTCTCATCCAACGTTCCGCTCCCTTCCAATATTCTTCCTATCGCATTATCGCAACAATCAACCCCGCAGATGGTCGAATTCCTGATTCGTAAAGGCGCTGACATGTACTCCACTGCGCCAAATGGGGATACCGTCCTTCATCTTACCATGTCTCAATACCCCGAATCGATGAGATTAATCTTGCTAAAGAGCTTTGTGGAAGCTGGCTGCGATCTCACCATCCGCAATGCCCACGGAAGAACAACATTGGAAACTGCCATCGAACGTAGATACACTTCTGTGGTGGACTTCCTACTCTCGTGCCATGCCTCACTTCCCCCCGCGATCCTGCTGTTTGCACTACGCCAACGTTCAACCCCGCGGATGGTTGAATCCCTTGTTCGTAAAGGTGTTGATGTGCATGCAACCGCATCAAATGGGGATACCGCACTTCATCTTACCATCGCCGAGTATGCTGAAACAACACAGCTCGCCTTGGTGAAGACTTTGATCGAAGCTGGCTGCAACCCCACCACTTGCAATTCCGCGGGGGCAACAGCATTCGAAGCCGCCATCGAACGCGGATACACTTCAGTGCTGGGACGTCTGCTCTCCTACAATGACACTTTTCCTCCGGACATCCTGCTGATTGCACTGCGGCGACACTCAACTCCCAAGATGATCCAGTTTCTGATTCGCAAGGGTGCTGATATGCATTCTACCACATCCGATGGGGACACGGTACTTCATCTTGCCACTGCGAAGTACGTCGAAGAAACATGCTGCAGCTTGATCAAAAGTTTCATTGAAGGTGGCTGCAATCATGCCACCTGCAATTCCGAGGGGAAAACAGTTCTGGATGCTGCCATCGAGCGTGAATATACTTCGGTGGTAGAACTTCTACTCTCGTCCAATATTCCAATCCCTCCAGACATCCTCCTGACCGTGCTGCGGCGACGTTTGACGCCCCGGATCATTCCAATCCTGATTTCCAAGGGTGCCGACGTGCATTCTACCACGCCCGAGGGAAATACTGTGCTTCATCTCGCCATCACTGAGTACGCCGAAGCAACCTGTTTTTACTTGGTAAACAGTTTCATCGAAGCTGGTTGCAATCCCGAGGGAAAAGCAGTCCTGGAAGCTGCCATTAAACGTGAATATACTTCGGTGGTGGAACTTTTACTCTCGTCCAATCTTCCATTCCCTCCCGACATCCTCTTGATCGCACTACGGCGACGTTCGAAAACCCAGATTATTCCAAACCTGATTTCGAATGGTGCCGATGTACATGCCACCACGCCCGAGGGAGATACCGTGCTTCATCTCGCCATTGCAGAGTATGCCGAATCAACCTGTTGTTCCTTGATGAACAATTTCATCGAAGCTGGTTGCAATCCCACCGCTTGCAATTCCAAGGGAATAACAGTCGTGAATGCTGCCATCAAACGTGAATACACTTCGGTGGTGGAACTTCTACTCCCATTCAAAACGGTTCTAGAAGCTGGAATTGATCCTGAATACATTCGGAAGCTAGGATTTCAATCCTCGAATGTCCCGTTTCCCTCCAACATTCTGCTGGTGGCAGCACGGAAAATATTGTCTTTCCGCGTGCTTAAATCCCTGATTCGCAAAGGTGCTGATGTGCATTGCACCACGTCCGATGGGGACACCATACTTCATCTCGTGATCGCTGAACACGAGGAAGGAATATGTTACGCCTTGGTCACCACCTTTATTGAAGCCGGGTGCGATCCCACCGCTTGCAATTCAGAAGGCAAAACGGTCCTGGAAGCTGCTATTGAACGTAGATACACTTCGGTGGTTGATCTTCTCCTCTGGCGTGATATCCCATTGCCTCACAACATCCTGCCGATCGCGGTACGGCGAAGTTTGCCTCCCTACATACTTCGACTCCTGATTCACAAAGGTGCTGATGTGCATTGCACCACGTCCAATGGAGAAACCATACTTCATCTCACCATCGCTGAGCACGCGGGATGGGCATGTTACAACTTGGTCAAGACCTTCATTGAAGCCGGGTGCGATCCCACCACTTGCAATTCAGAAGGCAAAACGGCTCTGGAAGCTGCTATCGAACGCGAATACACTTCAGTGGTGGAGCTGCTACTCTCGTGCAAGAGCGTGTTCCCTCCCGATATTCTGCCGAGTGCGCTACGGCGACGCAGCAGTCCCAAGATGATCCAATCGCTGGTGGGCGATCATGCTAATGGTCATGAGATGATTTCTGGGACCCATTGGGAGACTCTACTCCAGATTGTCCACGCTTCGTATTCCGGACCAGACCTTGACCAGGTCGTCGACATTCTTGATGGTGCACGGCGCAAGGCAGAGGGTGCTCGTTCGAGTCCTGAGGATGAAACATCCGCCCCCGTTGCTAAGAGGCCAAGATTTGAATAAATATATTCACTTTTGTAAGTCTGTCGGAAATTTTACTGCAGAACGGACGTGGTACTCATGTTCTTTATCTGCGTTCTTATGATCGTAGCCCCATTTTTGTCTTTCGGTATGGCCTATCACGAGGCTTGCCTACTGTTGAAGTCGAGCGCGATCAAATACGAAAGCCCTGCATTACGGATGGTGATGAGCTGGTACACCTATCACTGGCGACGTCTCATCAGGGGATACGGCTGCCTTGTGCTCATCGAGAGCCTGCTGTTAGGAAACTATGGTGGATTTCTGTAATGTGTTCTTCCGAGTCGATCGGGATAGGATATGATTGAGCTACGGGAGAATATCGATAGGCGTCCGCCCTTCTTGACGTGATACCTGATTCATCTGACACTGTTTCCTCCGCTTCGTGACATGCATGTATAGTTGATCTTGATATGGTGACGGTGTAACATAGTCATATGTTTGTGCAGCCATTGAATTTCCCTTGTGAGAAACCTGACCGTTTACGACATATAGATTTTAGTTTCGCACCAGATAGCTACGGTGTGGACGAGTCAAAGAAGCATGCATTGCTGCAAATCGATATTCAGTATCGATCTCAATGCAGCCCTACCATCCCCGCGAAAGTGTGGCGCCTAACCAAAATAAATATTTATAATCCAAGACAGTATAGCTGGGAACAGCGCCGCGAGAGGAGCTCTGGTTCAAGTTCGTTCCGAACCAGTCTTGGTGGTAATAATCAAGTCGACATACTGCGGTATACTGTTAACTTGCACGATGCTACGACGCCAGCGCTCAAACATCCCCAAAGAGACGCTTCCTAAGCGTTGCTGTCAGCGCAAAAGCCATCAAACCAAACTTGGAGACTCACAGAATCTCTGGCGCTTCGCTGAGCGGTGTATACCCCCCAATCATTTCCCTAGCCCAGACATCTCTTAGGAACCAGCCGACATGGCCAACAGCACATCCGATCAGGTCACCTGCAGCAGCTTTCCAAGTGCCACTAATGACCCACGAGAGCGCGACGAGCGCGAGTGGTAGATACGGCGCGGATATCGTAAATATGCCAAACAGCGCTATTGGCGTAGATGGGTGTCGTCTGGACCATACGTATATCGGCACGAAGGCAAGAGAGGACGAAAGGAAGGGAAGGTTGACGAGCGGGGAAAGGCCCTGGGGAGTTGGTGAGCGAATAGTACTCGGGACGTGATGGGTTGGGACGTACGAGGAGCATCAGTGATGAGAGCAACAGCAACCAGAGGTAGTCGGCCCTTCTGTTCGCAAACGACGATTCTTCGAGCATCCGGCTATACCGCATACTGGGAAAGAGTGAGGTGAGGATTCAGGTGATGATCCACCCTGGACATCAGAACGCACTTACAAGAAGAACAGGTGGAATACGAAGTCTAGAGAGAGGGGACCAAAGTAGAAGAAGGTTGTGAGCATACGCCACGGCTTCCGGGCCAGATGATCCATGTAAGCTTGCTTCCTGCACGGACAAGGCGTACGGAACTGACCTGTGCATTAGTAAATGCAGACTTGAAAGAAAAGTAGAGCTGGAGCGGTGTAACAACCTGGCATTGCTGTATGGCAGCGAATACGCGATCAGTTCTTCATGCGAAGTTGAGATGTAATTGCACGTACGACCGCGAGGCTTGTTACCACGGAGAGGGCTAACCAGGCCCGTGTAACTGGTGGGACCTGCATTACCCATGCGTCCATGCCTGAATGTATGTCGAGGAATGAATTGACTTCGGAAGGGCCACGTCGGACAAAGATATTATTGCTGTGCTGCTGAGTCAGCCACATTGCCATTTTGATGCAACCCCCTCTACTAACATATGGATCAATTAACACGACCCTTGCTCGCTCAGCAGTTGCTCCAACACTTGAATCTCTGCCAGAGGGCCTCCCTCATCGCCTTCTTGCCCAATAACTTTCCAGACTCGGTTACTGAGTCGGAGATACACTCTGACCTGTGCCAGCAACTTCAAGTTTGAATCCGCAGGGCCTCCATCCTCCATGGTAATAAAAGCATTCCATGCCGTCTTGGCCATTTCTATCAAGTGCATCCCTGGTTCACACAAGAGAGTGAATTCATCTCGGCACGACTTGTCAGAGAACACACCAATTTGTGGGTAGTTTGGTGGATATATCACGACGTAAAAAGCGAGGACCGTTAGACCAACTTGGAGAGCAGACTCGAATGGCCCATCATGCGAAAATGTGCTAAACGATTCACAAAAGCTCGTGAGACAGGATTCACGCAAGATGCGCAAGACCCCGTTAGATATAGTCTCGAGGTCGACAGGCGAACTGGGGAGCGTGATCGCGTCCGGGGATGAATCTGGGAACACGAGTTGGCGGAGAGACGTTGCGAGAGATTCAAGTTCTTCTTTATCCGGAGCGGGCAAAGAGGTGTCTAGTTGGTTGAAAGCCATACAGGAGGGACACGTGCACGTGAAGCCGTAGGTGAGCCGAAACATCTGCTGACGCGTCTCTAAAAGTGCGGGGTCAACATAAGGAATACATATCTACCAGACCTGCATGAGAATACATGCATTCGTCATGTCAAGGGCAACGTACCTCCTCGCCTGCGGCAATGTCGCACAATGCAACAATCTCCACTACCACCTCTTCTGCTGGTGCAAGTCTATACTTTGGAACAGCATTTGGGACACAAGAGTGATTGAACAACCGGCTTGCAAGAGGAAATACGCCATGGGCAATGGTAGTCAGATGACTATGGATCGAAAAGTTGTTGTTCCCGCAACGCGAAAAGAGCTCACTGGCCGTCTGCACAGGGCGCTGGCTAGTCGATAATGGACAAGTAGGCAGCTCATCCCTGCCTGTAACCGGACCTGGCAGCAACGACATGAATATCGACAAATCTGGGTCGTCCCCGTCTTTCATCTGTGCCCCTCTGGCCGAACACTCGGCGAGCAAGTGGGTGAGGAAAAGCGCATCCACCTTTTCATGAGACTCCAGTTGGCTGAATCCACGCGACGCGCAAAACGGGTTGAGGTTCTTGCAGTACTTTTTGTGTGTACGCCAATGCAGCGTTTGACCTTGAGAAGAGACCATGTCGTCGGTACAAATAGTGTCTCACTTTGGATCGTGCGTACATTTGGAATCGCAGTACCAATAGGAAGCGCATCCTGTGCATCTTTGGAGGCGACCCCGATTTTGGGGAGCAAGAGAATGGCAAAAGTCGCATCTATGGCCTTTTTCTTTTGGGACGACCATGCTTGCGAGCGATCGAACCGAAAGGATGATCGTACCCGCAGCAAGACAACATGTTGATACGGCCTTGTCGCGTGCGGTTGGGTGATGTTGCAGAGAAAGATACTCAGGCAGTGAAAACATGAGAACCTGGTAAGTCAGCAAGCTGTGACTATGAATAACACCAGCTCAGACATGTCCGAGCCTACGATTCTAACACGCGAAGAAAATCGCGTCGGGATCATCACCCTCAACCGACCAAAGGCTCTCAATGCCCTTTCTAGCATTCTAATCGAAGAACTCCTCAACGCACTTCATTCCTATGACAAGAACCCCTCCATCGGGGCGATCGTCATCACCGGGAACAACAAAGCATTTTGTGGTACGTCCACAGACGCGACACACACGCTGGCAACCGCGCTCATGCACGATGCGTAGCCGGTGCTGACATCAAAGAACAGAGAGAGCTCGACTTTGTCGGCGCTTACAACTCTGATTATCTCAAGAACCTCAACGACGGAATAGCATCCACCCACAAACCGATCATCGGCGCGATAAACGGGTATGCAGTGCGTCTGTCGCTGGTAACATGACACATCGCCCGCAAACTGAACCACGCGATCATCACCGTTAGTTAGGAGGCGGCTGCGAGCTCGCGCTCATGTGTGACATCCTCTACGCCGGTAAGGACGCTGTCTTTGGACAGCCCGAGATCAAGCTCGGTACCGTC
>JBBPLC010000820.1:0-10466 GCA_038089535.1 Hemileccinum rubropunctum
TGCCGCATACACGGTCAAACGGCCCGATGGTCTTCGTATCATTACCATCGATACGGATAGTTGTGAGTAAATTTCTGAAAGTCAAGTATGGGTGCACTTCTGAGTTACCTCCGAAATCTAACAGGGTATAGGTAACGATGGCGATTACATCATTTCCACCATGTGTGACTGACTAGGTTGTGATAAACAGAGATAACTACTTTGGGTATATTGACTCTAGCGATCCCGATCAATTTGGCATCCTGCGGTTCTTGACAGATGAGTTGCAAGATGCGGAAGATGCTGGTGATAGAGGTTCGCTGCAGACTCCACATTGTGAATGCACTCATATAGCCGAATTTTATACCTTAGTTTGGATCGTTGGTCATGTGTTGGCAGGATGGGATGGAACGGCAGCGCAATCCAATCCTACCAATCTCTGTAAGTTTCGGTTAATCTCGTCTGCGTACATTCTCCTCACAGGGACTCTTAGTTTACCAGATGTAAGTTTCCATCAAGCGCTTACCATTTCTTTCTGACCAACGGTTACTCGACAGTGTGGATCGCTACTCACCTCATGTCATCGCTAGTACGTATGCCGCCAGCATCCTGAATCCGGACTGCTCAGTCGTATTAAAATCTATAGACATCTTCTGGGGCCACACACACGAGGACGAACTTTCGGTATGCTGAACAGCTGCAATCAAGGCTTCGCCTAATCGTACCTTCTAGATATTCTACGCCAACAACGGCACAGCCATGAATGCTAGTACAGCCCTCGCGGTGTCCTGGGTATGTTTCGCAGGGATCCAATCACGCCAACATCAGACTCACGAGCTCGATGAAGATTGGACCTTCGTTGACACCGTTGACGAACCTCAACTCTGGTTTCCGCATGTATGAAGTGGACTCCGCGGTGAGCCTACGTCTCCAAAATCAGTGTAGCCGATGGTTAACGTCACAGTATTAGACATTTGACATTTTGGATGCATACACGTCAGTCAGCTTTCTACCCTTTGCTAACCAGACTCATCGTCTGCAACGTTTTTAGGTGGATGAGTGCGGTGAATGAGTTCCCAGCACTCGACAACCAGACCGAATATGGACCGACTTATCTCTTTGAATACAACACGCGTGAAGCATACGGTGGTAACATTACATGGGGCGCAAATGACCCACTGAATGCGACTTGGTGGCACCTTGTGACGGAACGTGAGTAGCGCACCCGCCTTCGGCACCGCCTTAGGAGAGGCAAACTCACTGTTGACACCCTTCCCCGCTGCAGAAATGGAGTACAATTCCACGCTCGTCCAGGTGAGTAAAACATCGTACCTTGTTTAAGAAACCAAAGAATACTAATGAGGACGTATCGACAGACGTTCAACACATACCAAGGGAAGAGTTCCGTCGCTGGAGCGCCGTGTACCGGAGAGTGCATACCTGCAAAGATTTGTTACATGCGGAGCGGGTCCGCACCACTCGCGCTGCAGAACTGCCCTGCGGGATATGGCTCCGTTCAGTAGATAGATCGACGACCTGGACTGGGTTTGTTGGCGCTGTCCACAGAAACACCATTGGTATAGATTAGGATTCTGGGCATGTATGGGCAACCATAAATAATGACTATCGTGGGTCAGAAAATCGACTATGAGCCACCAATATCCCATAGAGCAGTTCAACCATCGCGGCGTTCCGTATCTCATACAAGAGGATATGCACGGTAATTGGGCCTTCAGGTTCGTTCCTGTTTGCGGGACACGTCCGAGTCCATGGTTAAGCATATGTGGTTTGTGCCACAGAGCCTTAGATTCGCTCAGTGTATCACCGGGCCCTTCAGTCCCGTTTGGAATCCAAGTGAGCGCTGGCAGCCTGTAAATACCATTACTAGTTCGCTCGAACGGTTTGCTTCACATTAGTAATTAAGATGTTCACAAACCTCTTGTGCTACGTCAGTCTTCGCGCAGATCTGTCTATGAAGGCACCCAGTGATCTCTGCGGATCTGAGGATAACATCCTTGACTCTTTCCGAGTCACTGGCCTGTCTTTGTCCGTGGCCCCGAGTCACCGTCGTTCATCTTTGGTATTGTCCTCTGAGCGTTCTACTTGACATTCATTAGCCAACTTGCTCAGGAGCCATCCACACTCTAGTTGGTGAAACAGAGTCCACATCGTTCCGTTCAGGGTCTTCAGAGTAAGTCAGACATCATAGTATGAATGTATCTCAAAACGTCATAGGAGCAACGACTCCTGATCCCAGACCATGTCAAGAAATATAATTAACAAAATACTCATTCGCAAATGCACTCAGATCGTAATATCTGTTGCTGTATACAACCGATGGGTTCCGTCATCACGTGAACGTGTTTTAGGTGGTTAACTAGACATTGATATCGCGGTTACACTGATATAGACCTTCTGGGAAAAGGATGCGCATGAGTTCAATCCAGATTACTGCTTGGACTGCATAGCAGATGAAACGAAATCGGCTGGTGTCGCTATGTACGTCATAGCTGCTGTTTCTTGCCCGACGCCACAACGACGACTGACTGCGACCGCAACCTCGATTTCCACACAGACGCATATGGAAGCCAGGACAACCGTGCTCCCTTCGGACAAAACGATTTAGACCCAGGCGAATCTTCTTCTCGTTGGTTGCGACAACATTCTGCCCGTTTCAACCAAGTGCTTGATTTACCCGCTCCCGTCTGAATTCGACTCCTGGATCCCCGTGCTTTTGCTTGTATTCAGTGATGAGACAAGTTAATCGTATAACGGAACAACAAATCTGGGGTGGTGGGACTGGGTGCTCCAAAGGACGGAGTACCCGTCTGCTCGGCCAGACTTTCGCGAATTTGGTTAGGGAAAAGTCGTCAATTCCTTCGTGTTTCATCGACGGTCCTGTCAGGAACCCGTTCGCCGTCTCGAGTGTGTGTGAGACAAAAAGTCCCGAGGCGTTCTTCGCAAACGTTGTGTTTCCGGCTAGAAGAAGTCCTATCCAGAGAGAATCAGTGTGGAGGAGACGGTGTAACTAGCAATGAAATTGTTGAACATGGTCCCGCAAGACTTGCGAACGGAATAAAAGAATTGGTCTGATTCTCGGGGGAAAAAAGAAAATATCGATTCCAAGTCGTTATGTAAAGAGAGCTCGAGAACGTTGGTGTTCGGATTTTGAAGCTGTGCACAGCGAGGCACGCACACTGCCGGAGATTGCTCGCATCTCCATTGGGCTTGGATTTGTATGAATGTGAATGTATTGACACTACTGCGGCCTTACGCACTGTCCTCGTGCATGGTGATCGGTGAAAATGAAAGGTCAAATCCAGAGTAAATAGGGGGACAAATTCTCAGCGGGACACCTGACATGCTTTGCAGGTGAGTCAGAGTGGCAATCACGACTGCGCTCCGCCAAGATCGAACGCCTGACCAGATAACTTGTCGTATTCCCACAGGGGGCTGCGCCAAGATTTTCATTTTCGCGTTTCCGTACTAGCATTCAGAACTCGAACACGATAAGTAGATAAACAATACACCTGAAAAGAGAAACTCGAGCCTTGATTGCGCTAGCACCGTGGCTAAAGCAATTATTATTATTATTATTGTTTCGGAATCCTCGCGTAAACGGTTGCTCCAAGCGCAAGTTTCGCAAAGGAAGCTAGCCCTGCCGCCGTAACCCATCGGATGCTATGCGACAAAAATAACGGGGCGGGAGTCACCGACGGCGGGGAGTGGGTGATCGTATTCGTACTTAGCTGGGTTTCTTCGTCAACCGAGGCTCGACATCGTCCTGTACGCCCTTGTTCTTCTCAACAAGCTTGCCAGTGTCCAAATGGCCAAACTTTCTACCCGCTGCGTTCTATATTCTGCTCGAGTAAGAAAATGCGATAATTTGGCGAACGTCAATGCGGAGCAATAACACTGTCACCGAGTTAATCCGTGTGAAACGTCATCTTGATATGATGACTGCTATAAAAGTAATTTACTCATCCCACTTGAAAATGTCTAAAAATCTATCGAAGCAAGCGTGCACAGTTCCATCATACTGATTCAAGGTCAGTGCCCTAGCACCTCCGGTAGAGCTTGAAATCCGGCTGCCAACACCACTCACAAGACTTTCGATAAGGTGCCATTGTGTCTAGACCAAGCGAAATTTAGTTCGATATTATGAACCCACGCAACCTGAAGAGCGATCGAGATTGGAATATCCCCTAACCAGTGCTCATCTCGTCAACGGCCTGTCGTCTTAGGCGGTTGTCAACGTGGCCTGACAAGGGTTGCGTGCAGAAGGTTCAGTAAAAGCAGGGACTGTCACTGGTTAACCTACACGGGTATCGGACCCGGGTCTTACACTCATCGATTGGGATGGGATAGAACATCCAATCCTACCCACCCACCTCTGGAAGTATCAATTATTCTCGCATGCGTATGTTTCCTTTACAGGTATCCTCATTTTGCCAAACGTGATTATCCATGGACGCTTACCGTCTCGTTTTAACTGATAATTACTCGACAGTATGGATTGTTACTCACCTCATGTTATCGCCAGTGCGTATGTCGCCAAGATCGCGGATACAGACTACTCACTCATATGGTCACCTTCTAGCATCATTCACACGGAGATCGGCCTTCTTGTTCCCGAAGAGTTGTGCGTCGAAGACTCGCGTAAATGCAGCGTACGTACTTGCCTTGCCAATTCCACGCTGCTTCGGGAGAGGCGAACTCACCTGTTATCGTTATCTCCCTTCACAGTGCAGAATGCAGTATAATCCCACCTTCACCCAGGCGAGTAATATTTCCTGTGCCTTGGCTTGTAGGAAACAAAAAAGACCGACAAAGATGCGCGATAGAATCTCAACACGTACCAGGAGAAGGGCTCCGTGTACCAATGTATATCCGCCAAGATCTGTTACATGTGAAGCAGATCTGCGCCACTCACACTGCAGAACTGTCTCGCTAGATACGGCTCCGTTCATTAGATGGATGGACTGGTGGACTGGACCGGGCATGTTGTGGTGTCACAGAAACCATTAACAGATCATCTTGAGTCAGGAAATCAAGTATGAGCAAGTTCGGGTGGACTTGAGTGAAATAATGCAGCACAAAGAAAGCGGAGTGGGTGGAAGCTCCACTCACTGTTGACGTTCTAAAGCCAAGACTCTCCGCGCTAGTCTGGGCTTGTTAGTGGCGCCACAGAATCACTAACAGACCGTATTGGGTCAGGATATCGAGTATCACCAAGTTTGAGTGAACGAGTAGTAATGGCAAGCGGAGTTTGAGCGACATGACGGTCCTTGTCGGTGGCGGCTGGACGAAAAGAGCGGGAGAAAGGGTGCAGGCAAATGCCGGTTCCGGTTTGCGACTTTCCGCCGAGAGCCACCTTACATATATTTACACAATATGTCGTTCTACTAGTAGCTAGCATGCCATACCATCAATTACTCAATTATAAGCACTTATCTTCGGACAGTCTGTGCTATACGAGGACAACAATAGGATTGTAAAAATTATTTACATATAACAAAGTGAGTACAGGGAAACGGAGGTAGGGGGAAGGGCGGCAGATTTTCCAGCCCCAACTTATGGAACTTGTATTAGGTTGAATGCGTCGGCCTTCGCGCTCGGAAGAGTCAGAACCCCCCCAAAAAATGAGCTGCGCGGCACAGAAGTGAAGTGAAGCAACGAGGCAACGGAGAGGAAAGGAGGGTGCGAAAACAGGGTAGTCGACTGGGCAGGCGGTCAAGCGGTCGAAAGGCGGCGTGATGCAAAAGAATATCACGATGCCGCTCACAAGATACTCTGGCTCGTCCGACCTCACACCACGCCGCATCCCTGACAATCACCTTTGCGTTCGAAACTACAGTCTGATTCAAGATGCATTCACAACTAACAGCGACCGCGGCCGGGGTCATTATCATGGAACATGGAACATGGATTATCCAATTGATGGTCAAGTTGATTTGGCGATATGATAAGAGCAAGCCATTTTCAAGTTTGCTACTTCCACACTGGCATCTAGAGGGGCCGATAAATCGTGCGATGAGGTACAACCTTGGGAATCGGGGTATTCGAATTTTCAGCCGTGCCGCCTAACAGCCGTCTGACTTATCAACGGCACATATGAACTACAAGAATGAGCGGAATAAATACTTATTCTCACGCTTTCCTTCTAATGTAAGATGAAATCCGCATGAGCCCTACCTTACGAGGATGATTTGACATGCCGCCGAGATGATTGGCCTCTTTAGGTGTAAGATCCAGCATTGATATACGGGCACCCTTTTCGAGGGCTTTTCTAGGGTACTTTTTCCCCACCATGATCTCTTCCTCTGCGGCCTTGGGGATAACATCCCTGACTCTTGTACTATATGCATTGTTCAAGCATTTCACTCGCCCTTCTTTGTCCATGATCCGTGGCCCTGAGTCACCATCGTTCATCTTTGGTACGGTTCCTTCGTCTCCGTCTTCTTGTCGCGTCCTCGATATTCTTTAGGCAACTTGCTCGAGCTATTCCAACGTCCGGTTGGTGAAGCGGAATTCGCATGGCAGAGTCTGTATGGCAACATCGTTCAGTTCAAGGGTGTCTTCGGAGTGAGTTCACTCACACTGCTACTAGTATCTGATATAGATATCTCACTGAACTTCAGGAAGAACGACTCTTGGTTGCAGATCCGAAGGCTCTGCAGAAGATGTTGCATACGTCAGCATACACCTATCCGAAGCTACCCAATCTGCGCGCTGTTTTCCGACTGGTAAATGGGCAAGGGATTCTCTCGGCCAATGGTAGTTTGAATTCCTCGGAGTTTGCTTTTGAAATATCTCACTGGATACCAAATACTAGGCGATGCCCATAAGCGACAGAGGAGTGTATTGGTCTCCGGACTTGGGGCGAAAGATCCCAAAGAATTATTTTTGGTCTTCAAGGAATGCGCCCAGTCTCTAGGCACAAAATTGTTGGAAACCATTGAAGGTGATAGTCAGACAGTCGTCCTCGACCTTCATGCTTGCATTTCGCGCGCAACATTAGATGCACTCGTTCAGGGTATCGCTACTATTTTTTCCCTCAAGAATGAGTGTGTCTTGCTGACCGTCTAACTAGCTGCAGCTGATGTCAAACTCGGCACTATTCAAGACGAGTCACATGCCCTTGTGAAGAAATATAATAATTTATTGTCAGTTTCCTTGCCATTTTACATAATTCCTGCTTAACCTCATGGCAGTGGCGACGTTTTCGGTCAACCTCCAGCGGGACAAATATTCATCCAAGCGGCTTCAATATATATTCCAAAGTTCATACTCAACTGGATTGCCGACTATGGTTCAAATTCTCGGATTGCACGCGCGCGTGATGTAAAAAATACTGTCGCCGATGTTGTAAAGCAAATAGCGCAAGAGAAAGCAAATGCCCTATCACAAGGAAAGGGCAACCGGGACATCGCTACCCTACTCAGTGTGTTACTGTTATGTTGCTCGTTGCCGAGTGGCTTTATTGACTATTTCTCAGTCAAGGCGAACATGGATGCGAACAATAAGATGTCGGACGAAGAATTGGTTGCGCAGTTTTGGTATGCTTTATTGATATTTCATTCTCACATTATTCAAATTCACGAATGCAATGTATCCAGTACAGTTCTAATCACAGCTCATGCAATGACTACCAATTCCCTTGCGTGGATCGTGCTCGAGATTGCGAGGAATCCGAAAGTTCAATCCAAACTACGAGATGAGATAAGGGCAACGGAAGCCATCATCCGAGCACGCAACAATCCACAGCTCACGGTCGAAGACTTGGCTGGTATGCCTTACTTAAATGCTACCATTAAGGTGAGCGGTAATCCCTTGCTGCGTACTCGCTGTCGTTTCTCACTGTCCAACACAGGAAGGATTAAGGTTCCATCCTGTTTCTCCTCAAATACAGCGAATGGCCCGTCGAGATGATGTCCTTCCACTCTCTAAGCCGATCCTCACCAAATCAGGAGATACGATTAATGAAATACTTGTTCCCAAAGGTACCCAAATCATACTATCTGCTGCTACATACAATCGGTGGGTTCTGTCGTCAGTAAAGACATTTCAGATAGATGACTGGATATTGATGTCGCAGTGATAAAGACATCTGGGGAGAGGATGCGCATGAGTTCAATCCAGATCGCTGGTTGAACGGCACGATAGATGTAAAGAAATCGGCTGGGATTGGTTTGTACTCTCACTTGTGCGGCCATTTCGCAGCACGCTTCGACACACGCTGACATACCTGTCTGCTATAATCACAGGATGACCTTCATCAGCGGCACCCGGGGATGCTTGGGATGGCGCATCGCGTATGGGTTACATCTTTTGTCATCGTGTAAGTGGTACTTATTTGAAATATACAGTATCCTCGGAATGCAGACATTCCTGTTCGGACTAATGGGCAAGTTCGAGTTCAGAATGACAGACAAGGCCGAGCGGATCGTCAGGCAGCCGATGTTAATAATGGGACCGGCAGTCGACGGTGAACTAAACCGCGGTGTCCAAGTGCCATTGGCTGTATCTCTCGCCCCTCAGGTTGGCGACCATAACTGACAAGAAATTGCAAAATGGTGATGTCACATGAGGCACAGAAGTATTGTGTGTATGCTGCCCCCACAAAGCCGTTGGTGTAATTGTTACTTCACAATCTACTTTCGCTATGACGTTGCGCGCCGGAAATTGTATAATAACCCCACCTCGAAGGATATGTACAAGAAGCATTTCTTGACTGGCTGAGTTCATACCCTCGATATCCAGCCTGAGGCACTGATTGTCCGTCCCCCTCTGAATTCAACTCCTACAACAGTCTGGTCTCAAAGCAGCATGTTGATCGTCTACCAAAGATAATAACAGATGTGAGAAAGCTGCCAAAGCGTCCTCTCACGAAGTCCGGAACACGTTAAATGAGCAGTTATCGTCGATTCGTCGAGCCATTCTTCACGAATACTATGGTTTGGGCAAAACGAAAGAGTCGCGTACGAGTTGAATTAGTGCAGTATTGGTGGTTTGACACCATATCATCCACGTAAGTATACGTGGTTAGTAAAGAGAGCAATTCGGAGTGTTAGGTTCTGCCAAAACAAAAAGAGAGACAAATCTGGAAGTAGAGATGATCATCGGATCAGATCGATGCACAACTTGAACGTGGGAGTAACTTATATTATACGGTTTCCCTTCGCGCCGCCCGGACCACCCAAGCCTCGGTTCGCGTTATGTCCGAAAACTTCCCTCTCCTCCCAGTCCGCATCAGCAAGTCCAGCGGGTGTTTTGGCGCAACTTGACAAAGGTACCTTTAGCAAAACGAAGATATCGCTCACCATTTCTCAGATCCTTAGTAGAGCTCAACAGCATAAATTTTCCATATCCTGTAACTTCGATGCATTGGCTTCGAAGGGCGGCGGTCTATTTTCATGATTCCGGCGCAAGTCACAAGGGCAGCTACTTGCGAGAATTTTCCGGAAGCTGCACGTACCACGAGGATATAATCTCGTTCAGTTTGCAAGCTCAGGAATTTATCCCGCTCCTTCACTGTTGGCAACAATATGTTGTCTTTTGGTGTATTCTTTGCCGCGGTTTTTGCATTGGTAGCAGCCACGCCATCCGCGAACAGCGTCGGTTCTGATTTATCACTACTATTTCAAAACGATCTGAACTGTAAGTCGAAATGTCGAAACAGCAAGTCGAAATAAGCATTGCTGACCCAGCATCTAAAGGGCCAACTGCACAAGATCACAATGGGACTATTCTCATCAGTACGTCCAATACGAACGTTCAAGCCATCGCATCTTGTGCCCGATTACACGAAACTCTGCTTCCCACCGATGGGAGTTATTTCCAATCTGACATGAATGACCTTCTCCGTTATCTTGGATTCGAAAGGTCGAGTCCTTCTCAGATGTACTGGATCCACTCCTCGTCAGACGAGTGCTCCGCGATATCGTTAGCGGGAATTCACACTGTGGACTGTTCAGAGAACCTCCCGGCATTCTGCTCGCAGAGTGCGCCATACCGGCCGAATACAGACACCGATATGAGCGCGCAATATCACGTCGAGGTTTCTTCTGGGAACATCACTGTTATGGGGTAAGAGTGATGTTCCGGACTCAAATCGGGATGTTGATCAACCACTTCTAGCACTCGTGATCACCTTTCCTTCCGTTTCATTGGTATTCCCTATGCAGACCCGTTTGAACGATGGTCCTATTCCAAGATGTACAGCAGTGCGGGCGAAATCACTGCTCTTGCCTATGGGTCTCCATGCACCCAGATTGGGTATGGTTCCGAGGATTGTCTATTCTTGAATGTGTACACCCCATACCTCCCCAAGGACTCTACCAAGTCGAAGAATTTGAAGCCAGTGATGTTCTGGATTCATGGGGGTGCATACACAAGCGGTGAAGGTAGCGATGGCATATTTGACGGAGGGAACCTGGCAAGTCGGAGTGATGTCGTTGTCGTCACGATCAACTACCGGTAGCGTG
>JBBPLC010000821.1:0-10440 GCA_038089535.1 Hemileccinum rubropunctum
GTCTCAGTGGATGGTTGGATCTCAAGACAATGAGTGAGGCTAAAGGTCTCTTTGATGCGGGTGTCAGCAGGGGGACCACCAGCTCCCTGGTATAGTTGTGGAGAGATGTGCACGAGGGCATGGGGATTAGGAGTGGGCTCAGGACTGGTTGTATATGTGATGAAAGCAGGGGAGGCAATGTGAGCATGGTCAACCTGCAACTTGCCCTTCTTCTTGCCCTGATGGGTTTTCTTCCCTGATCCTTCCCTGCTAGCATTCCCTTGCAGTGGTTGCTGCTTGGGTTGTTGCTGCTGCTGGAAGCAAGGGTCGTCACCTTTCTGCTTCACAGCCAATATCTTATTGGCTTAAGCTGGTTGCTTTCCCTTATGCCCTCTGAGAAGGTGCTAATCCGATGACAAGACCGTAGCCTTGTGGATCTCGTCAATGGTGGGGATTTTTGGCTTACCAGCTGAGTCCTTAACTTGGATCATCATTTGCAAAATGATGTCCATGGTAGGAGGGAGCTTGCTCAAGAGCAGCATCACCTGGATGCCAGTGGTGACCTCATAGTTAGCAGCCTTCAACCTTGCGAAGAGGTTTGCTGCCTTATCAAGGGCAGGGGCAGGATGTGACACACTGGGGATTGAGAGCTTAAGCAACTCCTTGAAAATACCATAAGCACCAGCTAGGCCGGGCTTGGCATATTAATCATGGAGCGCCTTCACAAGGTCAGCAGTGTCCAGGAGATCAATGTGCTTGGCTCTGATGGGCTCAGAGAGCCTCATCTTGATTGACCCCAAGATCTGGTCGTTTGCCTTGGACCATTGGATCCAGGCATTTTTGTCATCAGCATCACTGTTGGCAGTTAACACCACAGGACGTGAGAGCTCAAGGGCCCAGGTGGACCTAGTGGACTGGAGGTATGAGGCCATAGCAGGCCACCACACCGACCAGTTCATCCCATTGAAGACAGGGATGGAAATGTCCTTCATAGAAAGAGACATTGTAAAAGTTATCTGGAATGCAACAGCATCAGCGTGCTATTCCAGCATAGGTTCATTTCCATGGTGCTATCTGGTGCATAGGAACAGTCTTTCAACGTTCTCTAGCACAGCAAATGTGCAATGATGGTGAGCAATGAAGTCAGGCAACATGTAGGTGCAGTCTTTCGATGCATACTACAGTGCACTGACAGGGCTCATAATCTGTTGAAAGCATACAGGTGGTAAGGTAGAGGAATACCTGACACTCACCAAGGTTAGAGGGGATTGTTCAAGAAGATGGTTGTGGTAAGAACACAAGATGTTGTTCAAACTCAGATGACTGAGTTTCAACTTATATACTACATAGACCATGTGACTATTTCCTAATGAGGAGGTAAGCTATACTACAACTAGTAAGTAATAAGTGTAATGGAGTGAAACAGCAAATGAGGCTGCTCTATCCACCTTGTGGGAAGGTTCCTGCTGGCGTGGACGACGAGTGGCATCTAGCTAATAGATATAGCCAACGAGGAGGAAGGAAGGGTTCGATGACGAGTGTCTTTCATAACAGGATGGCATAACCTGGCAAGGAGTGTGGGAGAACACCCACTATGGCTCTCAGGCAGTTCAGGCATAGGGAACCGGGCAAGAGACAAGTGAATAGAACTAGGGAATATACAGGAGGGATCTGTGGTATATATATGTAAGGGTACAGTTTAGGGGAGGCTCCTGTATCTATGTGAGGGCCAGTATAGAAGGGGAACATGCAGATAACATGAGGTGTCCATGAGGTTACCATGAGGCATGACATCACTGATGATGTCATAGCCTAGACCAATGAGGTCATAGCTCCAGGCTCTATGATGACATCATGTCACATGACCAGTCTAGGTGCGGTCCTAGATCCTAAGCCTAGCTATGGGGGTTGTCACGTGAGATGCTACCCGATAAGATAAGATAAGCATCCAGTGTTATAGTAATCGTATCGCGAATCCTATAACAATAAGTAGCATTGAGAGCTACTACATGGTGCTCAATCAACAGAAAACTAGCAAAAAGTGACTTGTTATGGACTATTGATATCTAAACGAGGGTACAGTTAACAACTCATACCCTCTTCCCCTCATTTCAGCTCTTGTCGAACACCTCAAAGGAGCGGACAAGTTCATCTGCCTTGATCTTAGGTGGGGTTACAACAATGTCCATATCAAGGAAGGCAACAAATGGAAGGCCATGTTCGTAACACCGCTGGGGGCCTACAAACTCGTAGTAATGTATTTCAGGATGACTAACTCTCCTCCCACTTTTCAACAGATGATGAACAATATATTTAATGACATGTACACCGCGGTCATTGTCTACCTCGACGACATGTGTATCTTCACAAAAAACAAATCCAACAAAGAACATTCCAAGGTTGTGAAGGAAGTTTTTGCGCAGGCTCCACGAAAATAACCTTTATGCAAATCCAGAGAAATGCATATTTAATGCTGACAAGGTTGATTTCCTAGGAATGACAGTATCTGCTGATGGTGTCAGCATGCAAAACAATAAAGTTGACACCATTCTTGACTGGCCCATGCCTACGAAGCTCAAACAGCTTCAATCTTTCCTTGGTCTATGTAATTATTACTGTCATTTCATTAACGGATTTAGACAGATTGCTCATCCCCTCAACAATCTCACAAAGAAAAATGTGCCCTATACCTGGGGGAAGGCATAAAACGGAGTGAACGACGAAAACAACTAAAAGAGGTCAACACCTAATCTAGGCATTGAGCGACCTCAGCAACGGTATAAACTGTACGGTTTTGGGTGTCCAGCCAAACATGGACCAGAACGTGATAGTCTGCGACGAGGAAGTTGACGGTTCCCAAGTATAGCATAAATGGAGGACAACGAGGAGCGTGCGATAACATGCACGAAGCCGGCAAATGCAGAGTATAGGATTTGAGAGAGATAAGAGTGGTAGTCAAGAGAACAGGCCCCTAAGTAGGAGAGTATTCAAATGAATAGGACTGGGGAATAAACGATGAAGGGAGAGGTTTTATATATGTAATTATGGGGAGTTTAGGGTAGGTTGTCTGAGTCCTAATCGATTGAGGGCCGGTATGAGAAAAGGAACACGGGGAAAGTGCAAGGTAGCCATGAGGACGGCGAGAAGTCCATTGTGGGAAAATAGAAGTGTCCTCATGGGAAAGGAAATGGAGATGAAAGACATGAGGTGTGATGTCATGATGACATCACGGGCTAGGCCTCAGGTCACATGAAGATTCTCACAGTTACGTGCAGGAGTCACATTACCTCAAGAAAGAAATGAAAACGTTAAGTCTGAAAGTAAAGAAAAATTGGAAAACATAGCATATAGGTCCTGAACTATAACAAGGCACAACAAAATGTGTTTGATATGCTCAAAAAACAACTCACCACTGCTCCCCTCCTCGCATTTCCTGACACTTCCAAAGAAATGCATGTTGAAACCAATGCCAGCGACATCACCACCAGCATGGTTTTATCCATGCTAGGGGAGGATGGTTCTTGGCGCCCCTGCGCTTTTCTTTCCCACTCGTTTTCCTCCACAGAACGCAACTACCCAGTCTATGACAAAGAGTTGCTCACAATCATTCATGCTCTTGAAGAGTGGCAACACTATTTAATTGGAAAAGCTAACTTCGAGATTTGGACAGACCACAAGAATCTCGAGTACTGGAAAAAACTGCAAATGCTCTTGGGCTGCCAAGCCCACTGGCACAAGCTTTTGCAAGAATTCAACTACACTCTTATTTACAAACTGGGCACCACAAATGGACATGCCAACGCTCTTTCTCGTCGTCCTGACCATGGCGATGCAGTCCATAAATTAAATGAGAACATTATCGTCTTTCCTTCCACTGTTCTCTGCTCTTCTTCTTTGTCCATTCCAGTCAAATTGACATCCACAGACGCTCACTTACGCTCAAAGGGCTCTCCTGACACTGCAGGCTTTGACCTGTATGCGTCCGCTGATCTTGACATCCCTACCCATGTCAAGATCCAACTCCCCTCCAGTACCTATGGCAGAATTGCACCCTGTTTGGGCCTTACCCTCAAACATAAAATCGACATCATGGCCAGAGTCATTGACATTGATTATAGGGAAGAAATTGGTGTATTCTGTTCAACCACTCTGACTCACCCTTCCATGTTTCCAAATTTGACTGTATTGCACAACTAATTATTGAGAAAATAGAAAACCCCACTTTAACAGAAGAAAAGACTCTAAACAAGTCACAACGAAACAACAAAGGTTTTGGCTCCACTGGAGTCAAGGCCATTTCCTCTACATCCATTTCCCCAAACTTTGAAACTAAATTATCTTTGGAATCCACCAGATTGAATGTTGATGCGATCAATGAATACAAATACTATGCTTCAGAAAAACTTTTCAGAAATTCAAATGGCATCATCTTTGTGCCACCTTCCCTTTGCACTGAGTTAATCTTGCTATTTTATGATTCTCCTGTCGCTGGCCACCCTGGTTGCGACCGCACCATTTCATCTATTAAACATTTCTACTGGTGGCCTGGTGCAGCCAAAGACATTGCTTCTTATATAGACCACTGTCAGGTGTGCTCCCTCATGAAGGGTTCGTCAAAGCCACCAGCAGGCAAGCTTATCCCCCTCCCCATTCCTTCCCATCCTTGGGAAGATATCTCCTTTGATTTTGTCATAGGACTACCCCCTTCCAACAGTTTCAATTCCATAGGGGTAGTCATTGATCGCTTTTCCAAAGAGATCATTCTTTTTCCTTGTCTTAAAACAACTTCTTTGTTGGACTTAGCAGCCTTATTTAGGGATTACACATGGTGTCTACACAGACTCCCTAACACTATTCTTTCAGACAGGGGACCTCAATTCGTCGTGGAGTTCACCAAGGAACTTTGTAAAGTACTTGGCATTTAGCAGAAACTCTCCACAGCATATCATCCTCAGACAGATGGTCAGACGAAACGGGTCAACTGAGAAGTTATTGCGTACCTCCAAGCTTATGTCACCAAAAAGCAGGAGACTTGGGCCTCATGGTTGAAGATGGCACAATTTGTGCACAATAACATGCTCACCACTGCCATGGGAACCACCCCCTTTTCTATCATGCAAAACTACTCTCCATGCATGGGAACAGAGCCCACAATCTCCACTGTACTCCCTAATGCCGTCACCCTTGCCCTCCCTTCCTCCGTTTCCATTCATCCCACCGTCAATATTTCATGTGTAAAACCCTACAAAGCCCTGTTGGATGGACAATCCGTATTTAGACCTGACCCCATTTCTGTGACTGAAGATTGTCACAAAGAATATGAAGTCGATCACATCGTCCAATCAAGGCTTCACCACAGGAAATTACAATACCTCATCCACTGGAAGGGATGGGACAAGGTGGATTGCACCTGGGAACCCGCCACTAATTTAACACATGTGCAGGATGCTATCACAGAGTTTCACGCTGCTCATCCAGATGCCCCACGTCCCATTCGGGGTATCTCCAAGCTTGAATTCACATCTCTTTTCCACCCCTTCAGTCCTTCCTATACTGAATTTACCAATTCTCAATTAGATCTCAAATCTGGTGAATGGGGGGTAGTGTTATAGTTCAGGATCTACATGCTACATTTTCACTTTTCTTTATTTTTCACACTTAACGCTTTCTGTTCATTTTCAAAGTCACATGACCAGTGCATGTGACCGTGAGATCCCTCACATGACCTGAGGCCTAGCCCCATGATGTCATTATGACATCATATCTCATGTCTTTCATCTCCATCTCCTTTCCCATGAGGATGCTTCTTTCTTCCCACACGGACTTCTTGCCGTCCTTATGTTTACCTTGTGTTTACCTCATGTCCCCTTTCCCACACCGGCCCGTAACTATTTAGGACTCAGACAACCTACCCTAAACCCATCACTATTCACTATATAAACCCACTCCTCTTTGTCATCTACTTTTCCTTAGTCCTATTCACTTGAATCCTCTCCTACCTTAGGGGCCACTTCATTTGTCTACCACTCTTCTTAGTCTTCCAATCTCACTCTGCATTTGCCGTCTTCATGCTCGTTATCACACGCTTATCATCATAACACATTTTATGCTTTACTTGGGCACAGTCAATTTTCTTGTCACAGACTATCACATTCTAGTCCACATGTGGCTAGATACTTGTAACTGAACCATCCACATCATTGCAGAGGTTGCACAACGCCTAGATTAGGTGTTGTCCTCCTTTAGTTGTTTCCTTTGTTCACTCTGTTTCAATTTCCTTGGCATTCCTAGCCATGTTCACCTCTCCCCAGATGACATTTTTGCATCCTTTTCAAATCCAACATCCAGCATCTATCTAGCATGGAATTACTCTGGTTTGCATCTCAAGTCTGGCATTGAGGCTGATTGCTTCACACAACTTCAGCAGGATTCACGTTACAAGACAGAAGAACTCAAAATGTTCTTGTTCACTCATGAGACCAAGTGGCTAGATGACTTTCTTGACTCAAAAGCAAACCCATTCCACTCAGATTATGGTTGGCACAAATCTACTGTAGAGATCAAGCTTCCAAGGAACAATGTGCCATCTTCCTCTGAATCTGATGTGCCTCAGATGAAAATTGATGGTGTTTGGCACTGTGACATTGTCAATATAATCACTAATGCTTTTCAAAGTGAAACTGGGTTGTTGTTCAATATGACACCCTTCAGTCAGCGATGGAAAGTTCATGAAAACAATACCATTGATGTTTTCTCGGAGGTATATTCTTCATCTGAAATGCTACATGCTCACGAGGAGATCAACGCACTCCCACACAAACCTGATGACAACATGGAACATGTAGTTGCATCCATTATGGTCTGGTCTAATTCCACACAGGTGACTCAGTTTGACAACAACTATCACCATCTGGCATATATTCTGAAGGTATATATTTGCTCTTGCTTTTCTATACTCATGCTTAACTTCATATCAGCTTCCTGATAACTTTCAGGATATTTATCACAAGATCTGTGGAACATTTGCACAGTAGAATATTCTTACACACTGCAAACAGGAATTGTTCCAGGCCATATGGGACCTATTACTCAACAACAAATTCATGGATACATATCGCAATGGCATCATTATTTGGTGTGCTGATGGAGTTACCCAGTAGATGTACCCCCATTTTTTTTCCTATTTAGCAGATTACCCAAAGAAGTACTTGATTTCATTATTATGTCTGTCTGTCTAAATTACAGTCAACTAGGGTATTGATATCTGGAATAAAGTTCCTTGGAACAACTCCATGCCCTCATTGTCTGGTGGAGAAATCTGATCTTAGCAAGATGGGTATGGACCGTGATATGAAGTGCTGCAAATGTCAACCCTGGATCAATACAGTTCACTGGCAACAATGGATCCAGAGAGTGCGTGAGTTCATCTTCAAGGAGGGAATCAGAATTGATGGTGCACAAGTTTGAGCACTACTTGACAAAGGGTCATATGTTTCTACTATTGTATATCTATTTCATCACTGTGTTCTGTGAATACACTGACATTCCAAGAATACATTCTCTAATCATCTCCTGGATTTTGGAACTAACTTTTTCAATCTTCTAGTGATTGACTAGCTACATGAATTTGAGGGCAGTGTATGGAATGGGATATTCACACATCTTCTATGGATACTAATTGTGCAGGGGAAGGATATGATTCAGGAAATGGACAAAAGATATGTTCTTTGTTCTAGGCCATTACAAACTTATCTTAATTCCTAGAAACATTTGGATGTGGAACAATCTGGCAATTTGTTACAAACACATCATCTATGAAACAATTGGCCACAAGAGATTTCGAAGACCTGTTACAGGTGAGTCTCAAGTTGGACAAAATGGCATGAAACTCATGGTTTCTAAGTATGCAATACCTGTTTTTGATGGTCTCCTACCCCATCCATATGGCTCAATTGTGCAAGAACTCCTTTTCAAGCTCACAACATGGCATGCTTATGCCAAGCTATGTCTACACACCACCAATACCCTTGACTTCTTTGACACAACCACAAAATCACTGAGCCAAGCAGTATGCAAGTTTCTGAAAACAACTTGTGAAGCTTATATTACACTTGAACCTCCTCGAGAAACAGCTGCATGTGGCCGATGAGTTGCAGCACTTGCAAGCAAAAAGATTGTCTGCTTCACTGATGTCACATGAGATGATTTTCTCATTGTACAGAACTCATTTTATGAACACAAGAAGTTGTCTGTCAACTACATAACCTACAACCTATGGCATGATCAAGATGTCATCAATCCTCAAACACATGCTGACATTATGGTGCTCTCACATGAGACTGACTCAAATTGACATCCATACTAGTATGCATGCATACTGAAAATTTTCCATGTCAACATATGGTGTTATGGTGAGCACCCACATTCTGACAAAGCACAGCATTATGATGTCCTATTCGTCTGCTGGTTTGGGCATCTTCCAACCTCTTCCATTTTTTACTCTCACTGTCTCCCTTGCATTGGATTCTTACCTGAGGATGACATTGATGCATTTGGATTTCTGGACCTGGATGTAGTAATCCAAGGAGTTCACCTCATTCCAAGTTTCTCAGTGGGTCAGACAAACTAGCTACTTGTTAGGCCCTCAATTGCATGGCAAGGATTGGATTGGACATCATTTGATGTGAATATGTAAGTACATGGGAATTGTAATCTATCGACATGGTGACAACTAACCTTATGTGTAGGTTTGTTGATTGCAACATGTTCACTACTATTCAAAAGGAAAGGAAAGGAGGGGCATTAGAAAATGATCAAGACAAAGATTCTGAAGAGGAAGAGGAAGTCGTAGTGGACAAGGATGAGGGTGAGGGAGGTGGAGGTGGAGAGGGCGAGAATGGGGAAGATGATGAGGACAAGGATGAGGGTGAGGGTGAGGATGAGGATGAGGATGAGGATGAGGGCGACGACAACGACAACGACATACTGAGCATAAGGGGTACAACACTCTGTAACGGAATGCCTTGTATGAACAAGCTTACACATCAGAACGAGTCCGGTTGGGCAGTCCAAATGAATATAACACTGCGTTTTCGCCTACTAGTACTTTGCCATGGACCAAAAAGCTCACTTCAAGTTGGGGTTTGATTTTAGAATTGAATATATTCTGCTATCGACGACAATGGAATCATAAGAGAGTATATATCAGGCTACCGTAGGAGGGATGATGCTGTCAGACGATGATCGTGTGTTCGAAGGTGCGTGACGAGCAAGAGCGACGTCATATCGTATGTCAGCATGTCGGCGAGGGGTGCTGCAACTCGCGATTGCCTTATCAGGCATCAGCGGAGTTTGACAGTTTTTGTGATGTGGGGCCATGCCCACAGCGGTATAGACAGATGCGACAACAACCCAGAGGTGCTACGTCAAAGCACTGTACAAAGTCATGAGCGAAAAGTACAAAGTTAGGAATTCCGGCGGTAACTAGTGCGAAGTTTGAATCGCGAGGTCATCGAAAAAAATTCCCTAAGAGTGACCAAGGTTCTCTGAGCGAATACCCCTGGTATTGGAGCCCACACCAAGTGAATAATGACCCTCATCCCTTTCTCACTTTGACTCATCACTTCCGTAGTTTTGAGGTCAGAGCATGAATGCAGAGATTCCTCTAGAAGAAATTGACTTGATCTCGCGTTTAGTGTTTTACCATTCTTTGGCAGCAACCCAGAATCCAGGCTCTTCAGGTCATGAACTCGGAGAATCGGTGGGTCAATACGCCTGCTATCAAGGATACATTGGTTATCAAGTGAACCATACCTCTGCCGAACCTTCTCCGAGTGTTCATGACATCCATTTTAGCATTGGTGACCAGCTCGCTTTTTGGACAAGTGAGTGCTGCCTTTCTGACTTGTTGGGAAGCGATGGGTGTTGAAGCCCAGTGTCCGACTCGGACAGATGATGTGTTCAAGTCCACTGTCCACTGAGCCACCAATAGGAGCGGACAAAAGCGGTATTCCATCCCTCTATTTTTTGGTACGGATTACCATGTGAATATCGAGATACGTTCCACCCGAACGACAAACAGCGTCAAATGATCGCTCACGGTATGTCGTCATAGCCCATACCAGGTTGTGTATCTGCCGAAAGGCCGGCGAAATATAGACCTATCACTGCTGGAGAATATGTGAACAAGCGACTTAAGGAGGCGTACCATACTGCATAGAATTGAGAAGGACCCGATTATATGGTGTACATTATTATTGTGTATATTACGCCTACTATGTAACATCACTGTGAGTACTCTTAGAGCACTTCAATCACGCACTGGCAACGAGTTTGGGGAACACTCTTACTTCCTGCCATTATAAATGCACATCCTGAAGCCCCCGAGCTACTGTGTTGGGGTGAATGACTTTTCCTCCACTTTCTGGCCTATCTTGCGGTATGAATATCGGTAGTTGGTTC
>JBBPLC010000822.1:0-10432 GCA_038089535.1 Hemileccinum rubropunctum
GCCTAGACTGATGAGGTCATGGCTCCAGGCCCTATGATGACATCATGTCACGTGACCAGTCTAGGTGCGGTCCTAGACCCTAAGCCTAGCTGTGGGGGTTGTCATATGAGATGCTACCTGATAAGATAAGATAAGCGTCCTAGTGTTATAGTAGTCGTGTATCGCGAATCCTATAACACAACCCTCTCATCTGTTGTAGTTCAGGCTATGACACTACCACTTACTATTACATTCCTTGATTCTCCTTTTCCTGAACTTACTATTTCTACTTTCGAGATCACATGACTAGTTCCCACCATCACATGACTTGGCCATGATCTTATCTTATCTATTGTACCTTAAGGTCATGTGATTACTCACATGACCACAGGCCTGGGCTATGCCTAGATCCATGATATCACTATGACATTGTGCCTCACCGCTACCACATTCCTTACATTAGACTTGCCCTAGAGTACACAGCTTGGTCCATGCACTCTAGTTAGACACTATATATAGGGTAGCAATATGACTGGGTTAACCAGTCTTATTCATTTATCTTACCCTCCATTGTATGGGGCCTGAGTACACTTGAGTATTGCTCACTTCCTTTCCTTTGCTGGTTGACCACCGTTATAGGGTCCTCATCATATTTATCATTCTTGAAAACATCAGCTGCCCTGGTCAGGACCAGGTTATCCTTGTTTGGGGTTAGTTCAGCCTCATTATCAGGCTTAACAATATTACACCAGTCATCTCACTTCTCATTTGTCTCCTCCTCTCATCATCAACATACTGACAGCTATGTTTATCTTCATTCCATATCCTTTGTGCTGATGTACTTGTGCTGTATCTATTTGTTCATTCCTTGGCAACAACACTTTGGATGCTTCTAGCTAAGGGCATTCTCATTTAGGAGTTGGTTCAGCCTCATTTGCTATTCTACTCCATTACATCATTGTTATAGTTCAGGACCTATACGCTACGTTTTTCACTCTTTTCTCACTTCTTGGACTTAATGTTTCCTTTCTTTTCGAAGTCACGTGACCAGCACATGTGACCGTGAGATCTCTCACATGACCTGAGGCCTAGCCCGTGACGTCATCATGACATCACGCCTCATGTCTTTCATTTCCGCTCCTTTCCCATGAGGACACTTCTTTCTTCCCACATGGACTTCTCCCCATCCTCATGGCTACCTTGCATTATCCTCATGTTTCCTCCTCTCACACTGGCCCTCAATAGATTAGGACTCAGATGACCTACCCTAAACTCCACATACTTACATATATAAACCCTTTCCTTCGTTGTCTACTCCCCAGTCCTATTCACTTGAATACCCTCCACTTGGGGCCTGTTCATTCGTGTACCACTCTCATCTTTACCTTTACTCTTCACTATTGAGACTGTGAACAGCTCAGTAGTTCAATCGTATCTCTGCATTTGCCATCTCTTGAGCAACGTTACTGCTCACTCATCGTCTCACGTGCCAAGTACATGATTTACTTGGGCACCGTCAACTTCCTCGTTCTTGACTATCACGTCCTCGTACACATCTGGCTTGACGTTCACACTCACACCATTCATACCATCACCAAAGTCGCCCAATGCCTAGATTAGGTGTTGTGCTCATTTAGTTGTTCTAGTCCCGTTTCAATCATCAACTGGGTCAATAAACAAATCAAGTTTTGCTACTGCACCTGTAACTGCCTCACTATCAATGTGGCCAGCCTGGTCAATGGATTCTAGAATCTCTCCATCTAATCCATCGAAAAAGGCCTTGTAGAAAAGGTATCTGTACAATACCACAAATTCCTTGATGTTTTTAGCTGAAACAGAGTGAATGAGAAAAGAACTAAACAAGGAAATGTCACCCAAAGTTAGGATGACAGCGACTTCAGCAATGGTGAGGACTTGACGGTTGTGAGTATCTAGCCAAATGTGGACTAGAACATGGTATTTGGTGACTAGGAAGTTGATGGTTCCTAGATACAACATAAAACAAGGTATGATGAAGAGCGTCCATTAATGAGGATGAAGTCGGCAAATGCAGAGTAGGATTTGGAAGGGAAATGACAAGAGTAGTACTCTAGTTGAATGCGGCCCCAAAGAGGAGAGGAATTCAAATGAATAAGACTGAGGAGTAGATGACAAGGGAAGAAGTTTATATATGTGAGTAAGGGGAGTTTAGGGTAGGTTATCTAAGTCCTAAATAGTTTAGGGCCAGTTTAGATAAGGGAACATGAGAGAAACACAAGGTGAGCACGAGTATGGAGAGAAGTCTGTGTAGGAAGGAAGAAGCATACTCATGTGAATGAAGAGATGGAGATGAAAGACATGAGGCATGATGTCATAATGACATCAGGGGCTAGGCCTCAGGTCATGTGAGGGGTCCCACGGTCATGTGCACTGGTCACACAACTTTGAAAAGGAAAAGAAAATGTTTAAGTGTGAAAATGAAAGGAAAAGTGAAAACGTAGTGTATAGATTCTGAACTATAACATTAGCAAGGAAAAATCAAAATGTATGCCTGCCCACAAACCCTAGGACCATGTGATAGATCTCAAACCTGATTTCATACCAAAAGGGGCTGTATTATTCCTTTATCAGATGCTAAAATTGAAGAAGTTAGAAACTTTATCAAATCTAAACAAGAAAAGGAGTACATCTGTCCTTTAAAGTCCTCTCAAACCACACCAGTCTTTTTTATACCCAAGAAAACTGACAAGAAATGTCTTGTCATGGACTATCAATATTTAAATGAGGGTACAGTAAAAAACTCATATCCTTTTCTGCTCATCTTTTCCCTAGTCAATTGCCTAAAGGGTGCAGACAAGTTCATGTGTCTCAACCTTCAATGGGGCTACAATAACATCCACATCAAGGAAGGTGACAAGTGGGAAGTAGTGTTTATAATGCCCCTGGGGGCTTATGAACCTGTCATAATGTATTTTGGGATCACTAACTCTCCTTCCATATTTCAACAGATGACGAACAACATTTTCAATGATATGTACACTATTGTCACCATCTATTTGAATAATATGTGTATTTTTACAAAAAACACATCCAATGAGGAACACTCAGAGGTTGTCAAGGAAGTTCTCTGCAGGCTTGGTGAGAATGACCTTTATGCAAAACCTGAAAAATATGTATTTAATGCCAACAAGGTAGACTTCTTAGGAATGACTGTCTCTACCAATGGTGTTGGTATGTAACTAAAGAAAGTCAATGTCATCCTTGATTGGCCCACCCTCATGAAGCTCAAACAACTTCAATCCTTCCTCAGGTTATGTAGCTACTATCATTGTTTTATTAACAGCTTTGGACAGATTGCTTGTCCCCTCAATGATCTTACCAAGAAAAATGTGTATACCTAGGGGAAGACACAACAAAATGTATTTAACACACTCAAAAACAATTCACAATAGTACCACTTTTGGCATTCCCCAACTTCTCAAAGAAAATGCAAATTGAAACAGATACAAGTGATATTGCCACTGGTATGGTATTGTCAGTCTTAGGGTAGGATAACCTATGGTGCCCTTGTGCTTTTCTTTCTTATTCTTTTTCTTCACTGAATATAACTACCCTGTCTACAACAAGGAGTTGCTTGCCATCATTTGCACTCTTGAGAGTGGTGACATTATCTTATTAGAACAACTAACTTTGAGATTTGGACAGATCATAAAAATCTTGAATACTGGAAAAACCACAAACACTCTCAGGCTGTCAAGCCTGCTTGCATGAGCCTTTACAAGAATTCAATTACACACTAATTTACAAACCAGGCACCATGAATGGTTATACTAACACCCTCTCTCATCACCTAGATCATGGCAACACTATCAATAAATTAAATGAAAATATCACTGTTTTTCCTACTTCTGTTCTTTGTTCCTCTTCTGTATCTATCTAATCATCCTCACTTCCTCAGATGCCTGCTTACCCTCAAAGGGCTCTCCAGACATGGCAGGCTTTGACCTATACTCCTCTATTGATCTTGACATCCCCACCCATGATCAATCTCTCATTCCTACCTGTGTCAAGATCCAGCTTTCTTCTGGAACATATGGCAGAATTGTGCTTCATTTGGGCCTGAGCATCAGTGCATTGAATCTCACCATCAGTGAAACAGGACTAAAACTAGAATGAGATAAACCTAAAACAAAGGTTTGGCAAGTGACACAGAGAGAACAATAAGAGATGCATAGGTATTGATAAAGATGTCAATAATAATGTAGAGTTCATTGATGGGAATATACACAGAGCAAAGGTATAGCATTAAGAGTGCCTAGTAATGGAGGCAAAGTCAGCAAGTGCAGAGGTAAAAAAGTAGTACTCAAAAGGAACCAGACCCTAAATGAAGAGTAGTTCAAGTGAATAGAACTGAGAAGTAGATGACAATGGGGAAGAGTTTATATAGAAAATAGTAGTGATTTAGGGTATGAAATGGGACTAAACTTACCAATATGAGACATTACCCTTTATGCTAGGGGTGTTATAGTTCAGGACCTATATGCTATGTTTTCACTTTTCTTCATTTTTGAACTTAACATTTTCTTTACTTTCGAAGTCACGTGACCAGTGCATGTGACCATGAGATCCCTCATGTGACCTGAGGCCTAGCCCCATGATGTCATCATGACCTCATGCCTCATGTCTTTCATCTCCATTTCCATTCCCATGAGAATGCTTCTTCTTTCCCACATGGACTTCTCATCGTTCTCATGTTTCCTTCATGTTCACCTCATGTTCTCCTTCCCACACTGGCCCTTAACCAATTAGGACTCAGACGACCTACCCTAAATCATCCTTACTTACATGTATAAACCTCTCCCCTTCATCATCTACCCCTTAGTCCTATTCACTTGATTACTCTCCTACTTAGGGGCCTGGTCATTTGTTTACCACTCTTCTTAGTCTCAATCCTACTCTGCTCTTGCCGTCTCCCATGCTATGTTAGTGCACACTCGTTGTCATCACCGTTGTATGATCTATCTCAGCACAGTCAATTTCCTTGTTCTTGAGTATCACGTTTTAGTCCATGTCTGGCTCAACATCAGGACCCATACAGTTCACACAGTCAGCAAAGTCACCTGTCACCTAGATTAAGCGACGTGCTCAGTTGTTTGTTCCCATCCCATTTCACTTGAATAGGACTGCCGTGAGGCTGGCCCTGTTTGTTCCCCCTTGTCTTCAGTGTTACATGCACTCTCGTGCTCATGTAGACCATCTTGTGTTTCAACAACAACAAGCAGCCCTTAACTTTTACGCCGCTACTTGAATTATCCACATCTCGCCAGCACCAGAACCACCATGTCTCTTTGCCACTAACTTTACGCATTACCTAGGCGAACTCCTGCCTACTTATGATGAGGTCAACCCCAATGACCACCCTATCAAACCACCCTGCGAGTACTTCCCTGAGCCCATCCCCTCTCAAGAAGTAACTCCCAAGCACCGTCTACCTTCCCCTTCCTTTTCTTCATGCACCATCTCCCCCATTCCCCCTCCAGTACCAGCTCTACCCCACACACGTCATCAGCACAAACCCCACTGCAAAGAGCTTAAGAACATCTGCCTCAAAACAAACCATTTCACTGTGTTTTACCACCTTTGTCCCAAATCTGTTTTACACCTCCCCACCAAATTCTTGTAAGCCATGTCTCAACAAGGCAAGCAAGCCGCCCCTCCCACCAACCCCAATGTAACATGGGCTGACATTTGCAATACCATGGCCAACATGGCTGCATTACTCCAGGTGTCTCTGCTCTCACAACAGCAGATGATGTAACAATTTGCTGAGGCAGCAATGGCCTAACTGTCGTCTCTGTCAACCAAGCTCATCGCTGATCCCAGCACTTGGGATGGCAACTGGGTTACCTTTTGCCTCTGGTGGGTCAAAATTGCGACCTGGGTACAGTGCCAAGGAGGTCTCGATGACTGCCAACAAACAGTCACTGTCCTCCTCTGGATGGTCGGCAAAGCCAAATCTTTTGCAAGGATCACCCTTGAAAAATATCAAAAGAAGAATTCCACCCTCGAGTGGCCATCATGGGAGGAATTAAAAAAGGAAGTAGAGGACCATTTCCATATTGATGTCCTCAAGGAAGAATCTTACATTTGGCTGACCAACCTTCGGCAAGGCTCAATGCTGATTGAGGTCTTTATCCAACAATTCAAGCTCCTCTAGCAGGACGCAGACCTGTCGAGGCATGACAACAATGTTCTTTGTCTCTACAAAGAATGCATTGATTATAATATCTATTTTCAGTTGTCTACAAGGAGTCCCACCCTTGCCAACTCACTTGCTACCTGGCAGGAGAAAGCAGTGGAGATGGGAAAAATGTTTGAGAAGATGTGGTTGGAAAGGAGTAAACAACTGCAGCAATGACAATTCAAACCTCACTTCACCAAGGTGGGCACACAACCGGGCTAAGGAGCCCCAATGGACATGCATGTGGTCCAACCAAGTCAGCAGGAAACAAGAACCTGCTATAATTGCAACAAGGTCAGTTATCTCTCACATGCATGCAAAGAACCTCGCAAACTGTGTGGTCAGCTGATCTTTGATCCAGTCACTGGTCGTACCCACTATGCTCCTCCTCACCCCGCTCCTCTTCATGAGATCCTGCTCGTACCCACCATTGCTATCACCGCGGTCCCTGAAACCACACAAGGTTCCAGAAATCCCCCATGGATGACTGAAGAGACACAAGCCTATTACCTAGATATGTTCAAGTCCTGGGCTCGCCAGCTTGCCACTGAGGGACTAAAGGGAAAAGGCAAAGCCGAGTAGTGGGAGGTACCTACTCAGCTATGGACCTTAAGTTGTCTTCTTCTTCTCGCACTTCTCCTTCTTTCAATTGATTTGCTGTACTTGGGGAGATGGACAGTCTATTGAGCGATGTTGACATACTGAACAATGTTTCTTGTACTAGTTACAATACCAACTCTGAAGGAGCGTCTCTTTGGAGCACAGCACCGGAGGATAAACATAGTGTGCTTAATTCTCCGGTTATGAACAATTTTTCTTTTTTACCCGTTTCTGTTCCTAACCCTAACCTTACCCTCAGAAATACCTCTCCTGCTGGGGAATTCAACATCAACACTGACATTTATTTCCAGAAAAATCATAAATGGCAAAAAACATCAGAAAAAGTGCTCCTTGACTCTGGAGCAGTCCAAACTTTTGTGGACAAAAAATGGGTAACATCTCTAGGCATCCCCACCAAAAAATGGGACCTCTTCATCCCATGGAACAATCACGGATTATGTCTCTGTAGTATTCTCATACCAAGGTCACTCTGAAGGAGTTGACACCTTGGTAACCAACCTAGGCACTTACCATATTTATCTAGGCTACAACTGGTTTCAATGTCACAACCCATTAATCGACTGGGTCGATAAAGAAATAAAATTCTGCCGCTGCACATGCAATTGTGTCACTATCAACGCAGCAGGTTTAATCAATGAGGTCTGAAACCCTGCCATCTGATCTATTGAGGAAGGACTCGCTGAAAAGTACCCAAACAATATCATGAGTTTCTCAATGTATTTAGTAAAGAAGAATCCAAATGCATGCCTGCGCAAAAACCATGGGATCATGCCATTGACCTCAAACCTGACTTCATTCCAAAAAAAGGTCATGTAATTCCTTTTTCCAATGCCAAGTTGGAAGAAGTCTGGAACTTCATCAACTCCAAACAAGAAAAGGGCTATATCCATCCATCAAAATGTTGAAAGCATATAGGTGATAAGGTAGAGGAATACCTGACACTCACCAAGGTTTTAAAGGGTTAGCTTAAGGAGATGGTTGTGGTAAGAACACAAGATGTTATTTGAACTCAGATGACTGAGTTCCAACTTATATACTACATAGATCGTGAGACTATTTCATAATAAGGTAAGCTACACGACAACTAGTAAGTAATAAGTAGCATTGAGAGCTACTACATGGTGCTCAATCAACACAAAATCCCCTCAAACTATACCTGTCTTTTCATTCCAAAGAAAACTGGTGAGAAATGCCTCGTTATGGATTACTGCTATCTAAATGAGGGTACTGTTAAAAATTCTTACCCTGTCCCTCTTATTTCTGCTCTAGTCAATCACCTAAAAGACGCAGATAAGTTCACCTGCCTCAACCTTAGGTGGGGTTATAACAACGTTCACATCAAAGAAGGCGATGAATGGAAAGCTGCATTCGTAACACCCCTGGGGGCCTACAAACCAGTCGTAATGTATTTCAGGATGACTAACTCTCCTCCCACCTTTCAACAGATGATGAACGATATATTTAATGACATATATGCTGCAGTAATCGTCTACCTCGATGATATGTGCATCTTTACAAAAAACAAATCAGACAAAGAACATTCTGAGGTTGTAAAGGAAGTATTGTGCAGGTTACACGAAAACAACCTTTACACAAAACCCGAAAAATGTATATTTAATGCTGAAAAAGTTGACTTTTTAGGCAGTATCAGCCAATGGTGTTGGCATGCAAAACAACAAGGTCAATGCCATCCTTGACTGGCCTGCGCCCATGAGGCTCAAACAGCTTCAATCCTTCCTTGGACTGTGTAATTATTACCAACATTTTATTAACAATTTTGGACAGATCACTCGCCCCCTCAATGATCTTACAAAGAAAAATGTGCCCTACACCTGGGGGGAGGCACCACAAAAAGCATTTGATACACTCAAAAAACAGTTCACCACCACTCCTCTCCTCACATTCCCTGACGTCTCCAAGGAAATGCATGTTGAAACCGATGCCAGCAACATTGCCACTGGTGCAGTTTTATCCATTCTAGGGCAGGATGGATCTTGGTGCTCCTGCATCTTTCTCTCCCACTCATTTTCTTCCACAGAATGCAACTACCCAGTCTATGACAAGGATTTGCTTGCCATTTTTTGTGCCCTCAAGGAGTGGTGCCATTATTTAATTGCTTTGAGATTTGAACCGACCATAAAAATCTCAAGTACTGGAAAAAACTGCAAACGCTCTTGGGACGTCAAGCCCACTGGCACGAGCTTCTACAGGAATTCAACTATACTCTCATTTATAAACCAGGCACCATGAACAGATGTGCCGACACTCTCTCCCATTGTCCTGACCATGGTGACACAGTTGATAAATTAAACGAGAACATTACTGTCTTCCCCTCTACTGTTCTTCGTTCTTCATCCTTATCTATTCCGGTCGAATTAACATCAACAGACACTCGCCTACCCTCAAAGGGCTCTCCCAACGCTGTAGGCTTTAACCTGTATGTGTCTGTTGACCTTGACATCCCCGCCCACAACCAAGCTCTCATCCCCACCTGTGTCAAGATCCAACTCCCCTCCGGCACCTACGGCAGAATTGCACCTCGCTTGGGCCTCGCCCTCAAACATAAAATCGATGTCATGGCCAGAGTCATTGATGCCAATTATAGGGGATAAATTGGTGTAATTCTGTTCAACCACCCCAATTCTCCATTTCACATTTCCAAATTTGACCATATTGCACAACTAATTATTGAAAAAATAGAAAATCCCATGTTAAAAGAAGAAAAGACTCTAAACGAGTCACAAAGAAATGACAAAGGTTTTGGCTCCATAGAAGTCAAAGCTATTTCCTCCACATCTCTTTTGAAAGGGATAATGAGAGAAAGAGGTTTATATATGTAAGTAAGGTGATTTAGGGTAGGTCATCTAAGTCCTAAATAGTTTAGGGCCAGGTTGGATAAGAAGATAATGAGGATGACATGAGTACAGCAAGAAGTCCACGTGGAAAGAAAGAAGTGTACTTGTGAGAGAAAGATGGAGATGAAAAATGACATCATGGGCTAGGCCTCTGGTCTTGTGAGATGTCCCATGGTCATATGCACTGGTCACATGACTTTGAAAGTTGAAGAGAAATGCTAAGTATAAGAAACAAAAGAAAAGTGAAAACATAGCATGAGGTCCACAAACTATAACAGGGTAGGTCATCTGAGCCCTAAATATTTTAGGGCCAGGATAAAAGAAAGAAAATAAGGTAAACATGAGTACAGCAAGAAGTCCATGTGGGGAGAAAGAAGTGTACTCATGGGATAAAGACAGAAATGAAGATGACATGAGGTATGACATCATAGTGATGTTATGGGCTAGGCCTCAGGTCATGTGATGTTCTCATAGTCATGTGCACTGGTCACATGACTCCAAAAACAGAAAGAGAACAATAAGTGTAAAATGAAGTGAATGAAAATGAAAACATAGCATGAGGTCCATAAATTATAACAGATATGATCCACTGGTGCATGTGCAATGATTTTGCCTGCCACTGTTTTTGTATACAGTGGCTCAAATAAGTGTCCCAATGTTGGGCCATTTTGGAAAGACTTGACATTTGCAAGAGAACTAAAATGCATCAACTCTGATACTTACAGAGCCATTAATAGCCCTAACTCCTGCCCAGAAG
>JBBPLC010000823.1:0-10419 GCA_038089535.1 Hemileccinum rubropunctum
GGATGAGGAAGTAGGCATACACAAATGCGCACATGCACAGAGAGCCCTGTTCAACCGTCAGCTTACCAACCAAGAAACAGACACGATGATGGGAGAATGCACCCAGATGAAAAAGACAGACGAACAGAGGCTTCCTGCGTCGGTGCTGACCATGTAAGGCATGATGATGGTGTTCCACAGCCAATTGGAGGCTGTGGAGAGACCGACACCATGGGAACAAACCGGGAGGGGGAAGATCTCACCTGTGTGCGCACATGTGGCATATGAGCAGAAATCCAATCAAAAAGGCAATGAGATTACTGACTGATCACGACCCAGGCACCGGGTCCCCAGGTTGAAGCAAAGAAGATGTGAATGGTGATAAACATGATCTGGGCATTGACAGCGGGGATGTTGTTGGCGATAGTGGTGCCAGCGGCGTTAATGTGGGTCTTGTTAAAGCTGATGGTGACACCAATGATGGCAACCAAGAATTGGCAAATGAGCATATCAAAGGCACCCCAACTACAAAGAAATAATCATTAATCACTGCATTGCATCTGATTCGCAGGACGACCTACATGAGAAGGGGATGATGTTCGATTCTCTCAATCATTCAGAAGCACATAGGCGTGGAGAATACATTGACAAGGGTGAAGATGAGAGAAATGAGGAACAAGTTGGAGATGGCACTGGTGGACTAAGGAAAGGGGTGGAGTAGTAAAAGATAAAGTTGACACCCGTCCATTGCTGCATCATCTGGAGAGAAGTACCGAGAATGGTACGACGGATATTGCTGCTTCCTTCCCAAAGAGAGCCAGTAAAGCATTGGACCCAGCTAGACCAGTAACCATGGGTGGGAATGACCCTCTTTTCATACTCAGCATTGCTGACGATCTCGTCAAGTTCAGAGGTGATGTACTCAGAGTCCTCGGGTTGACCACGTAGATGGGAGAGCACAACACGAGCGTCCTCGATCCTGCCTTTCATGATGAAATAACAGAGGGACTCAGGAAGGAGGTAAATGTTGTAGTTTGGGCTACGACACTACTGCTTACCATTACATTCCTTGCATTCTCCTTATCCCAGACTTACTATCTCTACTTTCGAGGTCACGTGACTTGGCCACTCTTTATCTTATCTATTGTACCTTAGGGGCACGTGCTAGTTCCCATGATCACGTGCCTACAGGTCAACCTAGACTTTGCCTAGATCCATGATGTCACTATGACATCATGCCTCACAGCTACCATGCTCCTTACCTTAGATCTACCCTAGAGTACACAGCATGGTCCATGCACTCTCTCGTAGTAGTATTATAGTGGTAGCGATGCGACTGGACTAGCCAGTCTTATTCATTTGTTCTACCCTCTACCTAGTGGGGCCTGGGATACTTGAGTACCACTCATCCTCTCTTTCTGCTGGTTAGCCACTGTTATAGGGCTGCTATTGTATCTATCGTTCTTGGCGACACTCGGGCCATCCTAGCTAGAGGCTAGGCCGCCCTCGTTGGAGTTGGTTCTTGCCGTTCCACTCCGTTACAGCATGCTAGGCTTGCTGATCATCAGCAGTATCTCTGGCATCATCAGAGTCTGGCTGGACACCACCATAGAGATCTTCATCGAAGTCCGATGATGACATAATGTCATTTATCACATGTGTGAAGTCTTCAGTCATGGTGGAAGGTCGATCGACAAATCCTGGAGGGAGGTGACTGAGTCATTGTGATGTGCGGACACCAAGTTTTTAACGATGAGTGGGAAGCAAACTTTACGTTTTGTGTATCTGGGTTGACTAGAAACAGCCTAGGATAGAATCTAAGGTGGCTATTCAGATGTAATGGCACACCTGTGAATCATCATAGAATGGGCTATAACATGCACTGTATATTATGGTTCAGATAGGCAATGGCGAGGTTCTGCAAATGAGTCATATCAGTGCATGGCACAAGTTAAATGTAAACAAACCACATTGAGGTCCAGGTCCAGGGAGCCAATAACCTACCTAGAGAGGAGTCGTGCGGTGCATCTAAGAGGACAACAATGAGAACAGTTGATACAATTCAGATCCAAATTAGAGTACCTGTTGACAATTAAATGTGATGCAAGGTGGCTAACTCAGAATGTGTTCAATGCCAATGACTACTAATACGTTGTCAATGACACCTAATAATGCATGTCAATGGGTGCAAACTTCTCGGCTGTCAATGTTCCTGGATCATGTGTACTGTAACCCATCATTGGTAACTTTGTCATATCAAATGAGGTTTGGGACAGAGTACTGTTGTTGTCGATTCTGGACTTGCTGATCTGCTGTGACTTTTCCTGCCTGTTGACGTTGTTGCCAAGTATGGCTAGGTACTTCACCTGCAGCCATGGATATTGTGGCATTCAGTCCAAGAGTGCAAGCCAAACTATTCCCTAGTTTGAGACTGCTGCAATACACAACAAGTATGAAGTTCTGCTTTCTTATCACCATTCAACCATTGAGACATACTTAGTAAATTTCATGTCAATGTGATTGATAGCCCTTTGGGGAATTTCAAGGTTTGGTCCACTGGATATCCATGTGGTTAGTGTCAATGGTGCAACAGAAAATTAGTTACAACTTTACCTTTGTACAACACAACAACCGTATATTTGCAGGGAAAATGGGAGAATATGGCCTTCCATGGTGTTAGCTGATACAGCTTTCTGCACCTGTGTCCCATGCTCGAACAGTTTTTGAATGACCTAGTCTGAATAAGTTCAGTGCCAAAAGAAGATATGCTACGACTCACATAGTTGTCAAACACATCCTGGATTAGCTGTAACGTACTATTGAGTACAATCTCATTGAAGACAATCTGTTTCTCCTCTGATGTTGCCATCTCAAGCTTCTGTTGAATGAACTGGGAGCTGTGCTGATCATTGCTAAATTTGACAATATAGCCAAAGATATCCTGTGCCACAAGTCATTAGTAATCATCTGAGGGTCTGCAATACAACTCACCCTCAATTCCCACTTTCGCGACTTGTTAGCCCTGAACTCATCCAACAGTGGACTACGCAAAGCTGATGTGGCATTGTTATTGTGATGACATCCAGGACGCACACTCTGGTGGTAGAACGGTATCCCATGTGCATTCAAACCAGCATGCCCATAAAGTGCACCACCGGGGAGCATGAAAGGTAGTTGTGTACTATATTCCACGGCTGCCACATAAGCCTAGCAGATCGAAAAAGTAAGTTCTAAATTATCCTCCTATGGCTGCTGGTCTCACCTGCTGCTGAAGACCATACTAATCTTGTATATGAGAAACAAACCTTTAGCTAAATCAGAGCAAATTCATACCTGTTTTTTGTCCTGCACACCAGTTGGCACTGCGGTGCTTAGTTGTGGTGTTGGCATTGGGGAGATCAGGGGAATAGTAGGATATATCATCAGTTGATGGGTAGGGTAGTAGTACTGTGACAGGGACTGAGTGGAGGCAGAGTAATCATAATACATGCCAGATTACTGTCCAGCAGAAACATTAGGATGTAGTGTCTGTGGAGATACACCAGGGTATACATTCACAGGTGAGTTACCGTTCTACCCCCAGTGGCAGGGGGATATAATGAGAGGTCGGTGGGTGTACTGTATCCATATCCATAATCCATATAAGGGTTGTGTGGTGCACCATTGGTATAGTAGGAACAATCTGCTTGAGGGTAGCCACTGTATGGTGTACGGCCCTGAACCATGGTCGGTTGCGTCTGGGAAACAGAATGATGGAAAACACTGTTTGATTGTGATGTGACAGATGGTTGACAGTATTGATAGTTGATGTGGTCGTCCTCAACAGCCATTCCTCTGATACCTGTAAGTAGGATGAGACAGCAAAGGATACCTACTGGTCACAGGCGTATCCTTCCCAAGCCCATTGTCAAACCTCTGCGGGGAGAAATGCCTGGGCTTTGCTGAAGAATGATTGTCCTTAAAAGAAGACTGGACCTCAGCATCAAAGAAACAATGATGTTGATAGAAAACAATGTACAATTCTAGATCCCGATAGCATAGCTGCCTGAACTACTGTTGCTTACCTCTGCTGTGCATGGTGTGTTGTAGTTTGGGCTACAACACTACTGCTTACCATTACATTCCCTTCATTCCCCTTTACCTGGACTTACCATTTCTACTTTCGAGGTCATGTGACCACTCCCCACGATCATGTGACTTGGCCACTCTTTGTTATCTTATCTATTGTACCTTAGGGGCATGTGCTAGTTCCCACAATCATGTGCCTACAGGCCACTCTGGACTATACCTAGATCCATGATGTCACTATGACATCATGCCTCGCTGCTACCACATTCCTTACCTTAGACCTGCCCTAGAGTACACTGCTTGGTCCATGCACTCTTGGTAGACACTATATATAGGCTAGTGATGCAACTGGGTTAGCCAGTCTTATTCATTTGTCTTACCCTCCACTAAGTGGGGCCTGAGTACACTTGAGTACCACTCATTCCTCTTTTTCGCTGGCTTGCCACTATTATTGGGCTGCTTGTCATATTTATTGTTCTAGGTGACACTTGGGCCATCCTAGCTAGAGGCTAGGCTGCCCTCATTGGAGTTGGTTCATTGCTGTTCCACTCCATTACATGGTGTAAAGAAAGTGGAGAGTTTGGGTCCTATTGGAAACTTAGCAGCTCATTCTTCATACCATTCCTTGACTAACCAACTGAGGGAACTTCTTTTTCTGCGGGCTGCTGCTTAACTCATCTCAAGTACCACTAGATGGTCTTGATGTGGTCCAACCCTCCCCTAGGTTGGCATGGTACATGTTCTCGCTTGGCGAAGATGAAAGGTCATTTACACTTGTTGCAGAAGAAAGAGATGTGTTCCTCTTTGATACTGGTGTCATGGACCCCCAGACCTAATACCACATGAAAACATACACATGTTAAGATGAACAGAACTGGACGAACTTGCCAACTAGAGTTGAGGCCCTTGAGCACAGGTCCTGCACCCATTCCGACTCTGAACATGTTGGTGGCAGCTGCTGGTGTGAACTTTCCCTGTGGATATGCCTTAGGAAAGTGTCACAAAGATTTGACAGAGAGATGATGTATGACACACATTACTTGGTGATGCAGACGGCGAATGACCCGAGGAATGCATAGACGATCCAGAAGGTTTTTGGGATGTATCCCCAGAATGTGATGCCATTGCAAAAAAAGGGTATATTAATGAACTGAAGGGAGAAGGATGAGAGAGAAGGAGAGCACATGCGGATAGCAACTCATGCAAATAAGAACAAGTGGCAGTAGATTATAGTTTTAAATGGAGGCATAAATGAATTAGCTGTGAAAGTGAGTATGGTTTGGTAATGTTGGAACCAAATTACAAGCAGGTTCGGCATGGAGACCTGGGTAAGAGCGCGTTGAGATGCAAGAAGGGGGGTATAAGATATTGTAAATGAGCTATGATGTGTGGTGGAAAAGGATGCATGAATGATGAGACTCACCAGAAATGCTTCTGAAGATGTATTGAAACCAAGATGCTGAACAAATGCCATGGTGTTCTTTGCAGACACAACGGGACAAGAAGACAAAGAAGAGAGGGTGGCCGCCATACAGTGTACAGCCCTGTTGAACCATGGGTGTTGGTTGCGTCTGGGGGAAAACAGAATGACATCAATGCAAGATGAATGGATGTGCTGACTGAGTTATTGGTTGTTGAATGTGACATCAAATGTTCCATTTGGCAGAAGATCCTAGATTCAGACTATCAATGTAAGTAGGGATCAGAATCTGATGAGATGGCAAATTAAGGGATTCATTGACAGTCTACAATACCTATTGGTCTGCATCACAGGCACATCTAAATCCTTCACAAGCCCTGGAGCTGGACCGTAGTAGAGATTCAGGATTGTCAATGTCAATGGCTTAGACTGGGTGAAAACGAGTATAGTTTTAATTAATAGTCTGAATCTATTCAGATTGAACTGGTTGAATATCTAATGATACAATTTGGATCAGATGGGTCCAGTGTTGTCCATTGACAGGCTCTTAGACTAAAATTTAAATTACTCTGAATCTGATTGAGGATGCAGCTTTGAGGTATGAAGAAACATGTCACCATCGATATGATCAACAACAAAGAAATTGTCATGGGTGGTGGGATCTGGATAAAGCAATGCGCTGTGAATTATTGACTCAACTGGTATGAATATTGCCTGAGACCGGGGAACTGCCCTAACGCGGGTAAGCTTCAAGTCATGGTCAAGTCTACGTCGGCTACCAATTCCTGCAGTATATGGCTGCACTAGTGCGAACCTGAAGAGAGAGTCCATAATCATACACTCAAATATGCAGATGAGACAAGTGAATGCTGTGCGTTCTGCCGTGTATTGAAAGATAACACAGTCATAGTGCGGGTGGCCGTGGAACGCAGGGTTGCACCTCAGGTAGTCAGTAGCCCACTTCCAATCGACCTCAGAGGCATAGTTGACCTTGAGATATGTGTATTCGTGTATCTATTTTGAATTTTCAAGAGAGATCAATGTCAGTAAATTTGTCCATTAGAATTGAAAGTACCAATATACCTTGAACATAGGCTCAAACCTTGTCCATCTGCCAAGTGGTATTCCATAGCTAGGAAGGCACATGTTGGCAAAATCCGTGAATTTACCCTGAAAGTTTTCAAATGCACGATCACTGTGGTGCATGTGTTTGATTTCTGATATAGTCGACAGTGGAAGTGGGGAACCCATGTAGACGTGCATTGGTTGTGCCCCAAGTGTTGTCAATGACGTCCTATTGGATTGACCATTGTCATTGTTGTTGTTGTTGTTGTTGTTGTTGTTGTTGTCATCTGTGCTTGTCCTCTGGCATTCCCTCTCAGCTTCCACACGATCACTGAGAAGCTTGATGGCCAGATGGTGGTGATCAACACAGAGGATCTGTAAATTTAATGTGTAAATTCATCATGATCAGCAACGATTAGAAAGTATGTACCTGTTTTGTGACGTCTTTTCCATTCAACTGATCAGCATATGTAGCCTTGAGGGCGCCATGCATTTTTTCATTCAGACGGGTGCTGTAGTTACGGGTGACTCCTTTCATTCGAATGTCCTGTGCGACATGTTTCCACAGATGGGCCTTGGGAAAGTCCCAGTCAAGCTTGAGGTCTTCAATGTTGCCATGTTTGATGATACCAATATATCTCTTGAATGTATCATGAGCCGAATTCTGTTGTGATCTTTAGAAATGGATATGGTTTATGCACCTGGAGGTCATCATTGAAAACAAGAAGCTCACTCTCAATCCTAGAGAGTGTGTCCTCAGTATGAACGTCCAGACCGATCAGGCTGTCAATTCACAGGTAGATGCCAAGCATGCACAACAGGCAGTAACCTTCTGAATTTGGTGCTTGAGTGAGGATGTCAAGGGCAGTGTAGAATACTTGCTGGGAAGAGTGTCCTGGATTAATACATGCTCAGACCACAAATGAACAATAGACTTACCATCACAAGATCCCTCAACTTTTTGCCATCTGCAAACGTGATGTATATGACAGTGTTGAAGTGAGCTAAATTGCGCCATCTCGGGAAATCAGATACACTTGAAACGGAATCATTTTGTTCAGTCAAGACCAATAATATGATTCTGCGCTTACTGTTCTTCTAGTTTTGCAGAAATATCGCGTCCAAGCGCCACCAAAATTATTTTGAGGTCCCCCAGTATATGTTTCCCCCCAAGTCCACAGTGGAGTTAGTGCAAGCGGTCGAAGCTAGCCAATTTTTCCAGCTCTGAGTTTTGTACTTTCCAGAAAACATTCTGTACTCATAATTTACTAGTCACGGTGGGTTAGATGAGAATCTGAAAACACCAACCTGGACTGGCTGTAAGCCTAGTGCCTTGAGGATCTCCTCACCTTGAGACTTCTTCTTTAGGTATTCTTGATATCCTTCAATTGCCTGGCTTATCATTCAAATGGGGAACATTTTGAAGAGGTCACACAATTCGTCGAGAGGGACTAGGCACACAGGGCAGGGGCACTTGCCCTTGGTACCACGGATCAAGGTCATCATACATCTGTAGAACACCAAAGACCTGTCAGTTCCAGATTTTAATAAGGATTTCACTTATAGTTCCTTGTAGTCCACCAAGAGGATGAGGATTAGCGGGAACAGCCAGTGCCTGATCTCATCATAGCACTTGTGCTTGTAACCAGTTTGTGAGAGTTGAAAGAGGGTTTCAAGTAACTTTATAAATGATTCGTGCCAAATGACATGTTTGAAATTTGTCCACCCCTTCTTGTGTTCCTCTTTGGCTGGTTCAGGTACCTGGTATAGTCAAGTGACGTCCAAGTCGGATCCAAAATCCAATATTAGGAAGACTTACAATCAGTAACCAACCAACAATGCACCCACCACCTAAACGTTTACCATTCTGTATATCTATTGGCAGGTTTGTGCACCATGCCACAACAGGATAAGCCTTGACAGTACCATGGGATGATAATTGGGTCTTGTCTACATAAAGTATGAAGGGAAATGGGACAGCATTTGGAACATCAGGGAGATGGGACTTGAGTCACATTGTCAATAAAATATGCATGATTGTAAACAAATTAAAGATACAACAGAATTGAATATGATCAACATACTTGAATGTCCCACCAACAATCACCTGTCCACAGTTCAGTGTAGAAGTGCTTGTACTCATTACCGTCATGCCTAAACATGCGCTGCGCATCCCAGACAAAGTCACAGGTTGTTTAACAGGTCAAGTGCCCAGTCCCATAGCGGCCATACATGGACCTCAAAGGTTTTTTGTTGTTTCTGGTACTTGGCTATGACATCAAATTTCGTGAACTAACAGACAAGGACATGCTTTAAATTGAATAGAGGTAGTAAAGCAACAAATGTGTGATTGAACGTGACTCACTGGCATCAGTTCCTGTGCTGCCTGATCACATGCCAGACGAAGCTCAGATTCATTTCTGAATGTGACCCTTGCATCCTGATTTGCCACCTGGGAGATAATACCAAGGAGCACATTTACTTGGGCTGCATTCAGCCCTGCCTGAACAGCAATGTCAGCGAATTCCAAGTTGGCCTGGGTCTGGAACGGTGCCCATGGGTGTGGGTCCAGTTGGAATGCAGGTTCTTTGCCTGATTGGCCAAAAGCCTCGGAAGGCTGAAATATGGGTGGTCGACCACTTCGCGGGTGGTATTCAATTTTGAAATCTTGCAGTATTTTGACTTCAGATATTTGAGAGGAAAATGCAAGTGCATAACTGCCAATGTTGTGCATGGATGAATCAGAAGCTGGCATAGATCCAGTGTAACTAACAAGAATGATTCATGCTCGTATCAAACTCAGGCTTACCAGCACTTTGCATCCTGGACGCACCACGTTGTTCCATGTAGGTATCCTGGTCCTCATGGTCCCAGGCACGTGGATAGGTTGTGTTGACATTGTCCTCGGGTCCAGGAGTAGATGAAGGTTGTCATCCTGTTAATGGATAGAAAGAGAAAATATTGAGCACTGTATTTTCTCACCTGGTGTCCTGGACCATCTCGACAGGTCTGAGGTTCCAGTGGCCTCAACAATTCCTACATTGCTGGCAACTTGAATGCGATCCAGACTTTGATCCAGACTCTGCCGCACTGTCACGGTCAATTATTAGATTCAGGAATGTTACATACAAGGAGATCTGAGGTAAAATAATAAGCACCTTGTCGAAGTTCATCCTCGAATTCCCTATTGTAGTGCTCTTGGTCAAGCACAGAGTGAACATGATTCTAACAACTCTGCTCATGTTTCTTCAGACCTTGGGGCTTAAAGGGGTTCCCACAATGGTGGCACTGAACCAATAAGGGCTGAAAACGTTGTCTTGAGCAGTGAGAGGTGGGGACCATGTTGGTGGGGAGAGCTAAGGTGATTTAGCAGACACACGGACTCATGCACGCATATTGTTACGGTCGGTCCGGGTAGGAATGAACGTAGACCTGGGAGACGAGGGATGTCGACTAAGGGGCTTGCTTATCGACGGGACGAGTTGCGAGAAAGGCGACCGGAGATAAGGACGAGTCATGTGGTTAACGACCGGAGACTTCCACAGGGGCTTCCTGAGGTGGACGAAGGATAATCGACCAAGGGATACCCTTGTCGATGGGACAACCGCAAGGAAGAGCGGCGGGGACGAGTCACAAAGAAAAGCGACTGGAGACGAAGGTAGAGCGACGAGCGTCCACTCAAAAGTAGGACAGGTGACTTAGAGAGCGATTGACGAGTGAAAGAAGCAAAGATGCTATTCCAGGTAGGTCTAGCTTAGAGAATACAAGGTATCGACGGCAGGGTTTATATACCTAGAGGGAACTGCGCATGGACCAAGCTATGTAGCGGCGGAAGGTCAGAGGGAGCTCAATAAGGTAAGTGGTGTGAGGAAGATAACGGAAGTTAT
>JBBPLC010000824.1:0-10418 GCA_038089535.1 Hemileccinum rubropunctum
CTCCGCACTGCTGGAAGGTCAAAATTCGGCACAGGTTAGATCAATGTGGTGAGGGCTGCGATGGGTGACTGCCATTATGCTCGTCCAAGGCGTTCGGAAACACGCGAACGAGTTCGAAAAACGTGGAGGGTGGGTATTCAGGTTAATCCTTTCTCAACGATCTGTGCGGGTGGTGGAAAGGGTGTCTGTTGCATGTCAAGACAGACGACTTTGGGGATTGGTATGTGTAGAGATGGTGGGACTTACCTCGACCGCATGGATCTTTGTGCTAGTTACTCACAATGATGCACAGGGTGACAAAGGTTCTCTTCTCGATGAGAGAGCCTTTCGTTTTTGCTTGTTCTTTTACCCGCTAAAGCGGTAGACAAGTAACGGCTTAGCTAGAGTAAGGATCTGAGTGCTCTGAAACAATTGGACTAAGCGCAAGCATTCCAATTACAAAGGTAGAAGAACGAAACACATACCACACTACAAATGCCAGTGGCATGACAGCAATGAAAGCAAATTGCCAATCACACGTGTATCCATCAAGTCCAACACCCTCCGTGCAAGCCCCACCGCATCCTTGTCGTCCTCCGAATTGATCGCGTGTCTCACGATCCCCACACCTGCACCTGCACCCATGCCCATGCCCACCCCAACACTCCCCACGCTCCCCACCCCTAGGACTCATGCTCACACCCCCATGCCAACACCGACACCTCGCCTGCACCCATCTAGTGACACAAATGCCGCAACGTCAACATGAACCCTGCATCAACAACTCTTCCCGACATCTCGGAGTGCTCATGAGCAGATTAAGTACGCACGATACCAGCAGGGAGCGACGCCGGATGTCCTGTCCACATGCGCGCGTGATTGTCGTAAGTGCTGCCAGCGCGATAAATCAAGAAGGTGGAGATGAACGCTGGAAATGGGGGTGAGAAGGACCTCTCAGAGAATGATTCTGCTTTCGGACTTGTCGATATACCATTCCGAAGCCTTGTCAGGTGCGTTATAGATTTGATGAGTGATGATACATACATTCGCCAGAACTTCACGATTAGACAGATGTCCTTTTTGTCTCTGCCCAGCAGAGGTAGAAAAATATTGACAACTTTTTCATCCATGGAAAGGGGGGGAAAGTACGAACATAGGTTATAATAGGCTCTCGTTTAGTTTTGGGAAGATTTGGAAGGCGACATCAAAATGCGGTTGAGGACTTGAATGACGATGAGTGCAGCCATGGGATCCACCATACCTAGGTGGTTGTTTGCTTGGGCACGGATAATGCCTGTGACGCTTATTTCCACCATAGTTAAGCGGAAGAGGTAATACTGATCTTGAGTGGCTCACCAAAGTGATACTAGTTGAACATTCGTGACGCGATTCTTTGTCAAGAGTAAAATCAAAGTGAGAGGAAGTGGAGCGTCATATGGAATAAGTATCAAGCGCACATATGCAGCAGGTATGCTTACTACCGTCGGCAGGCACTCTCGCCAATGTAGTTGCAATGGGTAAGTTATCCAGAGCGAGAGCTGCAAGTGCACATAAAGCGGCATCTTGTGCCTGATCTCGTTTTTCAAATCAGCATCTCAAAACGAATGCAAAACACATGCCTTGAGATCCTTCTTCTGAATCATTGTGGTGAGGGTTCGAATGATCCAGGCACCGTGTTTGGCGGTAACATAGACTACCGCTGGTCTCTCTTAACCGCGTCTACTTCTGACTTCTTGCTGGCGTTCCAAGTGTGGAAGCCACTCGATGAGAGTATCTCTGTGAACCTCTGTGCGAACTGCAGTACCGATGAGTTGTGCAATGAGTGCCAAAGTCTGAGCCGAAGAACCGGCCAAAAGAGACAGAGAGATATCTAAAGAATCAAACTAGATGAGAAGATACCTGTTCATATGCAATGCGCGTAACAGGGCCTCGGACAGACCTCGAAAAGATAGTTGAGTACACCCTTTGCTTCGGATTGAAACTGGGCAGAATATATGCAAATTGGACCAAGGGGAGGACAGGTTTTGACAACAGCATTAGTGAGGACACGTCAGGGCGGATTTGAGGATGGGTTGGGAAAATGCACGGTGATGGCTTGCAGTGCATTGGCACAGAGCAGGCTTGCAAGTGCAGCCTCAATGCCTATTGGAGAGAGACAAGCGTGAGCGAGAGGCAGACTCACCATAGACAATTAAAATGACTCGACACAGATGTCGTCCTGTGAGCTCTGAGGTGAATGAAGGGCCATCTACAACAAAGTGATCATGTGCACCCCTCTCCGACTGTCTCATCACTTAGCTTCTGTGGAATACTCTTGGACTCCCATGATTAAGAGCTCCTATCGATCTAACAACATTGGTGTTGTATATCCTCCCCCCAATCGTCTGCTGCCTTGTGGTCACAGTATTGGCTGTTATGCCAAGCCAAACGCGTGCTTCTCGGGTCGCATTATTCCCAATCGTTGCGATGCTGGCCTTGCGTGCGGCAGTTTCATTGGACATGTCACTCCGCAGGCCTGAACTAAAAACCTTGTGCTTACTTCGCCGTAAGTATCTCTCGACAGAAACCCCTTTAATGTCCCTTGGAGGACAGAATTGTACTTATTTTCATTCAGTACTCAATGTTTGGTATTGTCATCCGTGCCCTCAACTGGACATTGACAAAAGAGACTCTCGCGCAATACCTCCGTCCTGCGAACAGTACTCCATTGATCATCATGGATGCCCTCGACCTCGCCATAAACGTTCATGGCCATGGCTGGGATTGGTCGAATGGTGTATATGTTCCTTGCGAAATACGTCCAACAAACTGTATCGCATTCGCTTCCTGCACATTTCTCTCTTTGGCTACGCACGCCTTTGGATGTGCCACCTTGCACAAAGCAATCCTGTCATTCGTCGGTGTCATGTCAATCACAAATGGATCAACCATCATCGATGAATCCTCCCTTTCCTCCTGCGATACTTCTGCACGGGTATCATGACGACCTTTACAGGGATCGATCGGGGCCTATGCTCTTATGCAGACATTCCATGACACATGTACGATACCCGCCGTTCTTTTACTGGGACAAGGCCCCACTCAATGGCCTCCCGCATTCGACGCCCCATGGCTCTCTACGTCACTGCATAATTTTTGGGGCTGCAGGTGGTACCAGTGGGACTGCCGCATCTTCCTCTTCCTAGTTGGCTATCCACTCTCCATCATCCTGGGTTTCACGGGCATCATACTTGGTGCTTTCCTTGCATCCGCGGTGATGCACGATATTTCAGTGGTCCATCTCGACAGCAGCGTCGGGGCTTAGTGGATGCTAGTCGGGTTTGGGATGACGGGCCCCAGGATGCTTGTCGAGCAGGCGTTTTATCAAGTGACTGGGAAAGGGGTAGGTGGAGTGTTCGGTTGGATATGGATGATGGCGTGGCTACTCCTGTTTGGCACCACAATGTTCGAAGGGTTCGCAAAAACGGGAGCACTTGGCCACTCGAGCCCTATTGGTGATATGTTACCAGTGCCAGCATGGGTAGAACGTTTGGTGATGAATTTCGACGACTGGTTACATTCCCTTTGACAAAGAGCGCTGCGTATTCTGCAACCCTTAACTTTAAGCTTGCGACAATTACGGATTGCGAGCAAATATCTTATAAGCTACCATTATCTTTCACGTCAAGTTTGATGTCTTGTGAATAATAGCTATCTTGTACAATTTTTGAAGCTAGCCCGAGTGTTGGGAAATTCTAGTGTTATCCGTGTACAATATCTGTTGTATTGATGCTTGCTTTGACTTGACTCAACTTTGAAGCATCTGCAACGAAGGGGATACCCTGAAGCTCATGAACAACTTCGGACATCGCAAGAACAAAATTTAAACGCATACGAGAATGGTCGAGGGCATAACGGGAAAGGAATTAAAAGTGGGAGAATGATTGATAACGGATCAGAAGGTGATGTATTTTACCCGGTTGTAAGCACAAGAACGACCGTTATCGATTATCACCAAAGCTTTTTCCTAGCCACTGTCGGGAACTTGAAACGCAACACTGCCCTCAGCTTGTGAGGTGATGTGCAACCAAATTTCTCCAAGGGTCACCCAACACTCAACATTCAGTCACGTCCTTCGCTATGCTGTCTCTGTGGAATACCCTTGGACACCCATCAACAAGAGTTCCTATCGATGTAACAACGTTGGTATCGTGTATCCTCCTCCCGATCATTGGCTTCCTCAGAATAGCAGTATTGGCCGTCACACCGGGCCAAACGCGCGCTGCTCAAGTCGCGTTATATCCAATCCTTGTATCACTGGTATGGCGTGTGGTGGCTTCAGTGGACATGTCGCTCGGCAAACCTGAACTAAACATTCTTGATGGCTACTTCGTCGTAAGTTGTCTTTCGATACAAGCCTCGCTAATGTCCCTTGGAGGTCCGACTTATACAGATTCCCCCCAGTGCTTTATGGCTGCTATTATCATCCGTTCCCTTGGCTGGACATTGGCAAAAGAGCCTCTCATATGATACCTCCGTCCTGCAAACAGTACTCAATCAGTCATCATGGACGCCGTCAACCTCACCATAAACATTCATGGCCTTGGCTGGAACTGGTCGCGTGGCCGGTATGTTCCCCGGGACATCCGTCCAACAAACTGAATTACTTTCACTTCCTGCACATTCCTCTCTGCTGCTGTGCATATTGCCGTATGTGCCGCCCTGCGGCGAATAATCCTACTGTTGCTGGCATCAGTCCAATCACAAATGGACCAACCATCATCGATGAATCTCTTCCATTCCTTGCACGATACTTCAGAGTGATCGTCATTACGGCCCTCACAGCGATTGCAGGCTATGCTTCGCTACAGACATTCTATGACCCATGTACGATACTCGCCGTTCTTTTACTGGGACAAGACCCCGTTCACAAATGCCGATTATCAGACACAACGTAGGATCATTCATTTTTCATTGAGACATGCGACCTCTCTTGACACCAATGAATGCAGGTAGTCATGTCCACACGGAAATTCCTGAGAACTCGAGGTGGGCATCATGGCAGCACAGCACATTTCAGGTTGTTCGGTCAGTTTATCTGGACTTTTCAATAACTAATCTGTAGGGCAGGATACATGAGCTACTTCAACATTCAATTTCCCTTTTTCTAGCCCCAATGTTCTTCGCTGTGTTCTATCGAAACCATTGATGCAACGATGTTCGTATTGTATGTTATTCCGTTGGTTCACTTCGCAGCAGTAGTGTTGGCTAACACGCACTGCCAGAGTTGCACTATGGTCAGTGATCTGCTTGCTAGCATTGCATGCAGTGGCTTCAGCGGGCAAGTCATCCAATAAGCCTGAGAGAAAAGCCTTCAACGAATTCTTGATGGCAAGAATCATTCAATACGGACCTCTTCAAACGTCATACTTACAGATTTCCTCTAGCCTTCTATGTTTTCCATTGTTATCTGTACCCTCAAATGGACGCTGGAAAAGGAGCCCCTTGTGCGACACCTCCGCCCTGCAAAGAGTGCTCCATCAACCATAATGGACGCCCTCGATCTCCTTGCAAATTCTCATTGTCATGGCTGGAACTTGTCGTGTGGAATGTATATTCCTCGAGAAAGACGTCCGACGAATGATTGCACTGCATTCGCCTTCTATACGTTCCTTTCCCTGGTTGTGCATGCTGTCGTATGTGGCATCCTCCACCGAGGATTTCTGTCGTTCCCCAGCGTCGTATCAATCATAGAATGATCAACCATCATCGGCGAAACCCTTCCTTTCTTCCTGAGATAGCTACGCGTAACTATTATCATGGTCTCTGCTGGCTTTACAGGCTACGCTGCCATGCAGTTCAGTTATGATTTGTGCACGATCCTCGCCATTCTTTTTCGGACAATATCCTGAACAATGGCCTCTGGCGTTCGACACTCCCTGGTGCGCGATGTCGCTTCATGATTTCTGGGGCCGCTGGCGGCAACAATGGCGTCGCCACAAATTCATCCTCCTTGGTGGCTACCTGCTCACCATCTTTCTCGGTCGTGTGGGCCTTGTGCTCGGTATGTTCCTCACATCAGCAGTCATGCACGATGTTATGTTGCTCGCTCTGGATGTGAAGAATGACGTGTGGTGGATGCTGCTCGGGTTTGGAATGATGGGTCCAGGGATGCTGGCCGAGCGGGCGTTTTATGGGTGAGTATGGATGATGGTCTGGGTAGTCTTGTTCGGCGGTTTCGTGGTGGAAGGAAGTGTGAGAGCGGCAGGAAGGCTTGGCATGGCGAGCTATACTGATCATGTGTTGCCGCAGGTGGGGTATTGGTGGAGCATTGGGTAATCGGTTTCAATGTGTCGGATGACCCAGGTACCACGTTGATGGTAACATGTACCACCCCTGGTCTCTCCCAACCACGTCTACTTCTCACTTCTCACTGGCGTTCCAAGCGTGGAAGCCACTCAATGAGCATCCCTGTGAAGCTCTCTGTGCGAACTGCAGCACCGATGAGTTGCACAATGGCTGCCGAAGTCTGAGATGGAGAACCAGTTAAAAGAGGCAAAAAGACATATAAAGAATCAAACTAGATGAGAAGATACCTGTTCATATGCAATGCGCGTAACAGGGACTCGGACAGACCTCAAAAAGATAGCTGAGTGAAATCTTTGCCTCGGGGAAGAACATATACGAATTGGACAAAGAGTAGAATCGGTGACTTCGACGATAGTGCTAGGAATGACATGAAAGGCATGTGCTAGGGCATTTGAGGGATGTGACCGCGAGAGACTGTGGGCTGGACAAGACATGGTGGCCTGCAGCGCATTGGCACGGAGTAGGCTTGCAAGTGCAGCCTCAGTGCCTATTGGAGAGAGACGAGCGTATGAGAGAGGCACACTCACCGTAGACAATTGAAATGTCATTCTCGAAGACGCGGTGAATGCAAAGTACAACAAAGTGATCACGTGCACCCCTCTCGCAACAACATGCGCAAAACAACTGGCCATTCGTGTCCGACGTAAAGCTCTGCGTCAACGGATTCTAAGGACCACCATCTCAACTTTCTATCGGCATTCTCAAAGAGTTGATACCAACTAGGTATTTTCTGTTTGACTGCATTCGCTGTGACCTAGCCTCACGCTCCACGATGCACCCATTTTGCAGTGGAATGTAACCTTTCTTTCCTCCGCTTACTGCTATGCAGCAGGATTTTTCTGAACCTGGCCATAGCACATTAAACAATGCATCCATCTCTCGTGTTCTTACATGTGATACCATCCAGCAGGCAACATAATGCCAGGTCATACTCTTGATGCAGGCTACGCAATGGTTTCCGTTATCTTCCTTCCTGTCTGATATCTGCTTATATCTACAGCGTCTTCTAGTCTTCATTCGCCAAATCCACCTCAATCGTTCCACATCTCAGCCTTTCAGCGTATCCTCTCAATCACGTTCATGGCTATCGTCGTGCAATCTGCCACCACAACAATTCAGATAAATAAGCTGCATGGGTCATATACTCGTTGAGATTGTGCTTTCCTTCTTTTGATCTTATTGCTCTTTCTAGTCGCAGTTCTAGGCTAACAATGAATGTTCGTGAACGGCATCCTGGTGATGTCGCTTGTCAACACACTGTACAATGCAGTGGTCATTCCACAGGACGGATGGTGGATACTACTGGGTTTGCTAGAAGATATACCATCGGTCACACTCGTCTCCCGCTTCATCTAGGGTTTGCGAGCCTTTTATGTACGCAATCTTCAAGGTAGATATGGAAGTGATATCAACTCCGCGTTTGGTTTGTCGTTGGGATCTGTCCCTGGTGCTACTGCGAGCGCGATTGTGTTTGCGGACGGTGGACAGAACGAGGAGTTGGAGCAGGGAGAAGAAATACAGATGATGGAGAGGACTAGGGGAGATTGTGGCACTGGTAGTAGTGCATGACGGAAATCATTGTGACGAGTTGGACGAGTCCGGTCTCTGAGATTGTGTCCCTAGCATCCCTCTCAGGCTGGTGGTGTATGCAGTACATTTGGTATGGACAATGGTTACTCAGTCGTCATGGCGAGTCGAGCTTCCTGCCACTGTGGGCACGAATAAAATTGCACAGTCACTATTGTCATTCTCTCATCTACATATTGTGCTGTTTTCGGAGAAACATGTACGATGCTGGACGGCTATGCCACTGATGCCTCCGATACTGTTGTGCTTATTGCTCACCATCACTCGAAGGAAACCCATGATTTGCAATTGATGCGGGTGACAAGGTCAATGACAGGTGGTACATGACCTAGGCAATGTGCCTGCAACCACATGCAAGCAGTAACTGTGTAAGTGACGCAGCCGCGATTCGAATCCTTGAAACAATGCGAGCTGTTCATTGAGACGTATCGCAAGGATGGTCGCCGTCGAATCTTTAATATCGTAGTATATGTTCGACTCCACTTCTTGCGGGAACGTCTTGCGTGTATTGTCCCATCCTGTAAGTAGAGGTAACACCGTGGAGTGCGAGAAGCGCAACGTACATGTCTGTGGATATCTCAACGATGTCGACACTAACAATCAACATGACGGGCCTCGCAATACGCCGCTGGAACAGGTCATTGATCTCTTGGTCCGATGCTCTGGGCTTTGCCCTGTGTAATACCAACCGATCATCGTTCTCAAGCAAGCGCTATGTCAGACCGACGTGTGCGTTGAGTAAGTTGTGACATACCGCTGAGCTTTTTTGGCATGCCAAGCGAGTGAGCTACATTGACGGTCTTGCCGTAGTAGGACGCCGACGACATGATTGGACGAGTTGCGGGATAGGCGGTCTATCACGGATGAAAGTACGAGCAGTGGGTGGAGACTTGCATCCATGTTGGATATAGGACATATGCAGGTCCAAGGGGTCTATTCACCAACGATGGTGCTCGTGAGAGCTGTTAGCTATCGTGAAGGACAAGTATCAGTAATTACTTGTAGCGAGCGAGAAAGTGCTGCTCGTCGTTGATGCTCGCGCGTTCTGTTGACACTTATTTTTGACATGACTCAACTAACCAAAGCGGTTCCCGTTACTCACCCTCGCCGCAATGTATTTGAGACAATTCTCCCTCTATGATACCTCGGGCTGCCTTGCTGTGATGATCGAAGCCCTGCACTGACTTGGTCCCTGCGAAACACACTGCCCGTGATAGATCCCAAGATGACCGCGGACATGCTCCTTGTCAACAGAAATCATATTGGCTTGAGCGATTCCCCAAATCACTGCCGATTGAGGGATTTTGGCTGCCAGATATGCTGTCGCTCTCATATACTCCCTGATGCGGATTATCTCCATTGCCACAGATCCGTACAATGTTCCACTTGATCTGTTACAACAGCCATGGGACAATGCCACGCCCAATTGCGGTCGGCGTAAGGTTTATCTCATTTCGCCATTCATTCAAAGTCAATGTATCGTTAAGTCGATTCCTGCCGTTCAAGTACTCGTCAAGTCCAACAAACCGCTCTGCCTATCACCCCACAATCAAGCATAATAATATTCTGGAGACTGTTATTTGCAATTTCAGTCACCCACGTTTGCTATGATACATGTTGGCTGACTGGCATGCTTCGATCTTCCCAAGAAGAAGCCTGAAAATAGTTATGTTCCATCATTCTTTTGATCGTGCTGAATAGCCACAGGACCGCCATCTTAACTTTCTACCGCTTAGTGCTGATGGTAACAGGTAACAGCACCATGCGACAGGGTTTGTCTGAACCTGCCCAAAAGACAACAAACACTTGTTCATTTCCATTGTTCGTCGTCACTCTTGGCATGTACTTCTCTTTGATGATCAAGATGCCAGCCAATAGGCCATGCAATGCCCGATCATGTTCTTGATGTAGGCTACGCTCAATAACATGGGTCTCCGCTATCTTACTCTCCTTCCGGTGTTGGCTTATATGTGCAGCCTGTCTTGCGTCCCTTTGTCAACCCTCACCTCGTTCATTCCCATCTCAGTGTTTTAGCGCATTTTTTACATCACCTCCATGTCTTCCACTGTGCAGTCAACCGTCGAAAGCATTCAGATTAACAACTGCATGTCTCGTATGTTTATTCACTTTGCGCTTCCATCTTTCGATCTTACTGTTCTTCCTAGTTGCGATCCTTACTGCTGTCATATACGATTACAGTAAGTAATACGTGTCTGTATATGTTTCTTTACATCGGATGAACATGAATGTTATTAGTCCTCACATTCTCTGATGAAGTATGCCTCACAATCATCTACATGCTACACAGACATCTCACCAGTTCGCAATTACTTTAGGTCGAGTATATTTGGGTAAGCAGACAGCTCCCAGACCCTTCGTATATTCTGATGTGGTTACAGAAGAAGCCCTGGACGAGGATCTCCACATTGTTCGTTCTGGTATGTATCAGAACTGTTCTCCACAACAGTGTACTAAGATTAATCATTGTCAATTTCCAGGCTCGT
>JBBPLC010000825.1:0-10405 GCA_038089535.1 Hemileccinum rubropunctum
TTTACTAATGATTCTTAGTAAACTCTGTACTCTCATTAGGTTTGTGAATATAGTCTAGTACTATCATTCGAGACTGAGTAAACTCTGTACTCTCATTAGACCTGGTCAAGCCCTCAGAACAAAAATAAGAGACAATCTCAACCAGAATAACCCCACTGACGCAGCCTTCTTTGCCTGCCTCACCATGATCTCCTACACTGCAGTGCAGGTAGGTGAATTCACGTTACCAAGGCTCAATGCCTCCAACCCTGTCAAACACATAACACCAAACGGAGTCTGAGATGACCCTGACCAAAATGGCTTCCACACCAAAGTCTTCGCCCTCCTGTGCACGAAATCTAGCACTACAGGAGAAGAAGTACACTGGGCTAAACAGGAAGGTCCAACAGACTCATCAGCAGCTTTTGAGCAACACATACACATAAACAATCCCCCCACAGATGGCCCACTCTTCGCCTACAAGACTCTGAAGGGCCTAAAGCCTATGACGAGACATACCTTCATCGTATGCATGAACAAGGCAGCCCAAGCAGCAGGCCTTGAATGCATACACGGTCATAGCTTATGCATTGGTGCCACACTAGAATACCTTCTGCGAGGAATCCCTTTCGATGTCGTAAAAGTCAAAGGCTGTTGGGTAAGCAATGTCTTCCAACTCTATCTCCATAAACACAACCAAATCCTTGCCCCTTAGATGCAATCCATGCTGCCTGAAACAGCCATGGAATTTACATGGCTGGCCATGCTGCCCATACACTAATCTGCACATAGTGAGCTCCACTCTGCTAACACCTGGGATCCAAGCTTTGCATCGTCGCATCGGGACCTCCTAATCTTTGGGAAACACAGCTGACACTCGGGTCCCAGGTTCTCTCAGATCATGGCCAGAAGGTGCAAAGCACCTTCACCCACACTCAGCTTAGCTACACTCCATTTCTGCTCATAGAGTCACACAAACAAAATGCAAAGAGTTGTATATAGTGCCCAGTGTTTTGATTGTTGTTGCGTTGCTGACAAGTGAGAAAGTTGGATAGGCAAGTATTTGGATATCACACGTGAAGAGAGCACAAATGTAGTGTCTGGAGGTGATCATCTCTTGTGATGAGTACTCCACTAGATTACACCGATCGATGATTCTGCATATTCGAAAGTATTTTGGTTTACATACCAAGTTTCGCACAGCAACGATACAGCTAATAGACAGTCTGTTGGAGATAGCCGGACAGCAGGATGTCCTGCATCCTCTTCGGCATATTTGATCCCCTGAGCCATTATCTGATATTTGAGAGACATATGTTCGTACCCTCCATGGAAGCGAGATTCCCATTCCAGTACCAGCTTCCAGGCATCTTCATTTAGTCTGTGGTGGATATGAACTGTAACTGTGCATGCATGCTCTTGATGGTAGAGAAGATATGACTAGTTACAGTGTGAACACAAGAATCGTTGTGAGCTGAAGTCTGGCAATTTGACAAAAAATAGCCAACCATGGCACTCAAAAGTTGTTTTTATCTATGACACTCACCGGGAAGAGAAAAGTAGGACCAAACACTTCTCGTTCAATGGTGGTGTGATCATTCCGATATATTTCTCCCTCACCATCACGTGCAACAAATGAAGGAGAAATGAGATGACCCTTGTAGCGAGGGCCTTTGCAAACTCTGAAGGGAGGTACTGATTTGAAGCCCAAATACATGGATAACGAGGATTTTGTCCTTGTTAAGCAACTCGAGAGAATTGAGCTTGACCAGGTGTTGGACCATGATCTTGAGCAATGCCATCTCCGAGGTTTCTAAGAGGTGACAGGAGTACATGGAGAGATATAGAAGCTGCCAAGCTGTGGTATCAAGACAAGGCAGCCTGGGAGGAGTAAAAGCAAAATGTGGCAGAGTTTGTGCAGGTACTCATTTTGGCCTACTCGCTATAACATCATAGAACATTTTGCAATCCTGCAATCTACACCCGCATTAACACTTGCCACCTGATCCACTGTGACTTCAAGTTTGTGGGTGCTTCATTCGTGCATTCTATAGGGCGACCATGGAAGAACACCACTGCTGTACCAGGCAGGGCAAAGAAATCCAAGTGGTGGGGAGGGAAATAGTGTGTAATGGAAATGATTGTCAGGTCACATTTATAATCACTCCATTCTTCTTGGTGCATCATTGCAAGTAACATCCTCATGGAGTACTATGAATGATCAGCCCCTCCAAAGTGACTAAGTAGTACTATATACAATTGTTAATTTGTAATCTACTTGACCCTGGGTAGTGCCATTGTCTTCACGCCACAGAGACCCTGGAAGAAGACATGTTGGAGGTTTTACTAATGTCAGGTCTCAGAATGGCATGATTGTGAGTGGACGAGAAGATTAGGAGAACTTTGTGTTCTTATGTAAACTGATCAGCTCTTGCTCACCCCAAGATACATAAACTGCATCATATCACAGAAGCCATGGAGGGTTCATACCACATTTCCATGTATTTTATTTTTGGGCACGTGCCGACCGGCATGCATGTATACCTGGGCCCATGCCCTCCAGGCCTTCCAGCGCTTTGCCCAGCTGTATTGTATTCCTTTGAGAGGTGCACCAGCAACCTGTGGGCAATGGTACATTCAGAGCAACCTCCGTCAGCCAGCATATAGATAGTATATCATGATTGTTGGCCTGATATCAAACACCCCTTGTGTGGGTAATGAAAAGGGCATTTGTTGCACGTTGAGATAGGCGGATTTGAGGACTGGAAAATAATATTAGGAGGATTGAAAGGACTCCACGATGCACATCACGCCTCACCCTGGCAGCACTGCAGAGATGTAAAATGAAACCTTATCTTCAGGAGGAGCAGTTTATGATGTTAACCTTTCTTGGGCCCGCCCTCCAATCAGAGCTCTCAAAAGAGGGAATTAAGGGTCCTACAAAAAAAATCCCTGAAGACTGAACATGCTGCAGCATGAAGTGATGAGTTTGGTGACAGAGGAGATATGATCCTTCAAGTTGATCAGAAATGCCGCCTACCCCACATCCAAAACCTTGCTTAACAAATGAGTAGGTCATTGTCCAATGTCCAGTAAGATGCATTCCCACCGCAGGGGCTAAAGCAAGACTTACCCCCGCATTCAATTAGTATCCCAGTCATGGGACAAGGGAAGTCAGGTCATCGCTGTGACCTGGCGAATAAACTGAATTTGCAATACATGATCCAAGCATGAACGTTTGAACGATCACGTTCACACACACTAGCCCCATCAGATTACTTCCCCCGGGCCGAGTGGACTCATCTACAACGTTACATTTCACCAGAGAGGCACCACTGTCTTACATGATTTCCTGATCATGTTAGCTATATATTTAGTTGCACTCCGTCAGCTAACTTTACACTATCTCGAATTCATGGCTTTCGCTGTGCAGCAGACAGTCACAACCATTCAGCTGAACAACTATGCAACTCGTATGCTTGTACCCTTATGGATTTACACCAGACGAGCTCACTGTCTATCCTAGTTGTGGTCCTCACTGCAGTCGGATATGATTGGGGTAAGTAACATTTGTCTATGTGTTTCTTCATACTGAATGAACTTCAACATCATCAGTACTTACACTGATGGATGAGGTATGCCTGATGTCTGTTGGCATGATACATCTGAATGTGCCTGGTTGATGAGATCTTTAGGTAGAATTTATCTGGGTGAGCAGCCACTTTCTGCAGGGAAACATTATATTCTGATATTGCTGCAGAACAAACAGTGGACGAGGTGGTCTACACTCTATGTTCTGGTGTGTACCCTTGCCATCTCTGTAATGTCACACTTGGCCGACAGTTCTTAACTTCTAGGCTCATTATTTTGGGCTGTGTACTGCCATGTATGTCTACGTGTATAACAACTTCACAGTATTTAATCATGACTGGTTCACTAGATTTATCTCCTTATGTATGTTATCCCTTGAAACTCTGAATCTGGTGGGCTGATCTGAATTGATCCAAGCGGGAAGTTCTTTCCTGCCTGGTCCTGCAAAGGTGATTTCTTATACTGCTGATGATCAATGAAAGTACTGAATAATGTCACATGCTGGTAGGCGTGCGTGTTCTGCTGATTGATCTCATTTCTTACTGACTGCTTATATTCCAATAGTTGTAAATACATTTATTCAATGTTCAAACACCCACTCTACTGATGGACATCTCAAGGCAAGATTCTCTATATTTTTACATTTTGGACTTCCTGCATTTTTGTCAGTGTCACAGATGAAACGGAACGAAAACAACAAGAGAAGCACAACACCTAATCTAGGCGTTGGGCGACTTCGGCGACTGTATGAACGGTTCGAGAACGAGTGTCCAACCACATGTGGACGAGAACATGATATTCAGCGACGAGAAAGTTTACGGTGCCCAAGTACAGCATGGACTTGGCACGAAGAACGACGAGCGCACAGTAACGTTGTGTGAGAGACGGCAAGTGCAGAGATACGATTGACTAAAGAGCTATTCACAGTCTCGATAGTAGAAAGGTAAAAGTAAAGGTAGGAGTGGTAATCAAATGAACAGGCCCCAAGGAGAAGGGTATTCAAGTGAATAGGACTGAGGAGTAGACGACGAGGGGAGAGGGTTTATATATGTAAGTATGGGAAGTTTAGGGTAGGTCGTCTGAGTCCTAATCTATTGAGGGCCGGTGAGAGAGAAAGACAATGAGGAAACCATGAGGATGGCGAGAAGTCTGTGTGGGAAGATAGAAGCATCCTCATGGGAAAGGAACGGAGATGAAAGACATGAGGTATGACGTCATGGTGACATCATGGGCTAGACCTCAGGTCACGTGAGATGTCTCACGGTCACGTGCGCTGGTCACGTGACTTCGAAGAGAGAAACAAAACGTTAAGTCCAAAAGTAAAGAAAAAGGTGAAAAACGTAGCATATAGGTCCTGAACTATAACAACAGATAGTCAGGTTTCATTTTCACTGCCAACGAGGTGAATCACACTGGTAGATACAGTAGCGATGATCTGCCATGTCCGAATATTATACAAGAACTCGATGTTCATCCTTCACACCCTCTGGATGTTCTATGGAATCGAAGTCATCCTCCTTCTAGTTGGGTATCTCATGGTCAGCACAGCGAAGTTAACAGGTATGTTGAACAAAGCATCATATTATGAACACTACTAATGGGATGTCCTCCGTTCTCTCAATCACATAGCGTCAGCATTCACCCAAGTTGAACTCCTTGAGTTTTCATACTGCACGATACACATTGATTTATCACTAGCAACTTGGGCTTTGATTGGCGCAAACACTGTCCAGACCAGTCTTGGTGGATTGATGTGTCTACTACTGGCTCTTCGGTTTACCAGGGAGTCACTTCAAATCTACAACGCAACAGGGAGGTTTGATCCTGGTCAATACATGGCACTTCTCACCAAGGATGGTATATTCTACTTTCTCGCATATGTCCACATTTTATCCTTCATTTCTTCTGCTCTGCTACACCAAAAGGCTAATGGTAAACTTCTATTAATAGAATCTTATTATATGCAATCGCTGGTCTACTCACTTATGTCGAATTGCCATTGTGGGACTCACTGATTCCAATACTGCAATATGTTCCTGCATTCACACTCACTCCCTGATTCATTTTGACTGTGCGGAAACTATATACTCACATTCCACAGGATGGCTGTTATAGTTCAGGACCTATATGCTATGTATTTAACTTTTCTTTACTTTTGAACTTAATGCTTTCTTTTCATTTTCAAAGTCACATGACTAGTGCACATGACCGTGAGACCCCTCACATGACCTGAGGCCTAGTCCATGACGTCATTATAACATCATGCCTCATGCCCTTCATTTCCATCTCTCTTCCCATGAGAACCCTTCTCTTTTCCCACACAGACTTCTCGCCGTCCTCATGGCTACCTGCTGTTTTCCTCATGTTCTCTTTCTCACACCGGCCCTTAATCATTTAGGACTCAGACGACCCACCCTAAACTCTTCGTAATTACATATATAAACCCTCTCCCTTCGTCATCTACTCCTCGGTCCTATTCACTTGAATACTCTCCTACTTAGGGGCCTGTTCATTTGTCTACCACTCTTGTTTCTGTTCCAATCCTATCCTCTGCATTTGCCATCTTCATGCCTGTTACCGCACGCTCATTGTCTTGTGCCAAGTACATGATTTACTTGGGCACTGTTAACTTCCTCGTCTTCAAATATCATGTCCTCGTTCATGTCTGGTTAGACGTCCACACTCGTACAGTTCACACCGTTGCAGAAGTCGCCCGACGCCTAGATTAGGTGTCGTCCATCTTTAGTTGTTTTCATCGTTCACTCCGTTTCACTTGAATAGGACTGCTGCAAGGCTGAACCTATTCGTTCCTCCTCGCCATCAACATTTTATGCGCTCTCATGCCTGCACAGACCATCTCGCTCTTCAACAGCAACAAGCTGCAGTTAACTTCTATGCTGCCACTCGTATCATTCATATCTTGCCCATACCAGAGCTGCCCCACCTTTTCGCCCCCAACTTCACCCACTACTTGGATGAGCTTCCACCAACATACGACGAGGTCGATCCCAACGACCACCCCATTGAACCAATCAGAGAATACTTCCCCACTCCAATCCCCTTGCACAAGCCAACCCCCGCACCACGATCTCCTTCCCCCTCCTTCTCATCCCGCGCCATCTCTCCTATTCCCACACCTCCAGCTCTACCTCATGCACACCGTCAGTGCAAATTCCACCGTCGAGAACTAAAAAACATCCACCCCAAAACTGAATGTTTCACCGCATTTTACAAACAAGGACCTGCTTCAATTGTAACAAGATCAGTCACCTGTCCTGCATGTGCAAAGAGCCATGCAAACCACGTGGTCACCCCATCTTTGATCCGGTTACTGGCCACACTCAATATGCCCCACCTCGCCCCGCTCACACCCATCACCATCGCTGCTGTTCCCAAAACAGCACAAGGTTCCAGAAATCCTCCATAGATGACCAAAGAGGCCCAGGCCTACTACCTGGACATGTTCAAGTCCTGGGCTCGCCAATTCGCCACCGAGGGACTGAAGGGAAAAGGCAAGGCCAAGTAGAGAGAGGTACCTACTCAGCAATGGACCTTAAGTTTTCATCTTCTTTTTCTTCTCCTACTCATAATCATTTTGCTGTACTTGGGGAGATGAATGGTTCATTGGGCAATGTTGACTTACCGAACAATTCTTTTTGTAATAGTTATGATATCAACTCTGAAGGAGCGTCTCTTCGGAGCATGGCACCAGAGGATAAAAATAGTGTGCTTAATTCTCTGGTTATGAACAAAATTTATTTTTTACCTAATCCTCCTGCTAACCCTAACCTTACCCTCAGGAATGCCTCTCCTGCTGGGGAATTCGACATTAATACTGACGTTTACTTCCAGAAAAACAATAAATGGCAAAAAACATCCAAAAAAGCACTCCTTGACTCAGGAGCAGTCCAAACATTTGTAGACAAAAAATGGGTAATGTCTCTTGGCATACCTACAAAAAAATTATCTCTTCCTCGCTCCATTACTAATGCTGACAGGACCTCCTCTTCCCATGGCAACATCATGGACTATGTCTCTGTCGTATTTTCATACCAAAGTCACTCTGAAGGAGTAGACACGTTGGTGACTAATTTGGGAACTCACTGTATTTATCTAGGCTACGACTGGTTCCAACACCACAACCCACTAATTGACTGGGTCAATAAGGAAATAAAATTCTGTCAATGCACATGTAACTGCGTCACAATTAATGCAGCAGGATTAATTAACAAGGTCTGGAACCCAGCCATTCGTTCCATCGAAGAAGGACTCATGGACAAAGTACCCAAACAATACCACGAGTTCCTTGATGTATTCAGCAAAGAAGAATTGAAATGCATGCCTGTCCGTAAACCCTGGGACCACACTATTGATCTCAAGCCTGACTTTGTACCCAAAAAAGGTTGGGTAATCCATCTCTCCGATGCCAAATTAGAAGAAGTCTGGAACTTCATTAACTCCAAGCAAGAAAAGGGCTACATCCGCCCATCAAAATCACCACAAACGGCTCCTGTATTCTTTATTCCCAAGAAAACCAGCAAGAAGCATCTCATCATGGACTACCGGTATTTAAACGAGGGTACAGTAAAAAACTCATACCCTCTTCCCCTCATCTCAGCACTCGTCGATCGTCTCAAAGGTGTGGACAAATTCACTTGCCTTGACCTTAGATGGGGATACAACAATGTCTGCATCAAAGAAAGCGACGAGTGGAAGGCCGCATTCATTATGCCTCTGGGGGCTTACAAACCCGTTGTAATGTATTTCGGGATGACTAACTCTCCTCCCACCTTTCAGCAGATGATGAACAACATATTTAACGACATATATGCCACAGTCATTGTATACCTGGACAACATGTGTATTTTCACCAAAAACAAATCCAACAACGAACACTCTGAGGCCATAAAGGAAGTGTTGCGCAGGTTATGTGAAAATGACCTTGACACAAAACCAGAAAAATGTATATTTAATGCTGACAAAGTTGACTTTTTAGGCATGACAGTATCAGCCAATGGTGTCGGCATGCAAAACAACAAGGTCAATGTAATACTCAACTGGCCCGCTCCTACGAAGCTCAAGCAGCTTCAATTATTCCTTGGACTTTGTAATTATTACCCACATTTTATTAATGATTTTGGACAGATCACTCGCCCCCTCGACGATCTAACAAAGAAAAATATGCCATACACTTGGGGGGAGGCACAGCAAAAAGCATTTGGCACACTCAAAAAGCAGTTCACAACTGCCCCTCTCCTCACATTCCCAGATGTCTCCAAGGAAATGCACGTCGAAACTGACACCAGCGACATTGCTACAGGCGCAGTTTTATTGGTTCTAGGGGAGGATGGCTCATGGCGCCCTTGTGCCTTTCTTTCCCATTCTTTTTCCTCTGCTGAACGTAACTACCCAGTCTATGACAAGGAGTTACTAGCTATCATATGTGCCCTCGAGGAATGGTGTCACTATTTGGTCAGTAAGGCTAACTTCAAGATTTGGACAGATCATAAAAATCTCGAGTACTGGAAAAAACTGCAGACACTCTCAGGCCATCAAGCCCGCTGGCATGAGCTTCTGCAAGAATTCAACTATACATTAATTTACAAGCCGGGCACCATGAATGGATGTGCTGATGCCCTCTCCTGTTGCCCTGATCATGGTGACGCTGTCGATAAATTAAACAAGAACATCACCATTTTCCCTTCCACTGTTCTCCATTCCTCCTCTTTATCTATTCCAGTTGAATTAACCTCTACAGATGCTCGCTTACCCTCGAAGGGCTCTCCCGACACTGTGGGATTAGACCTGTACGCGCCTGTTGATCTTGACATCCCCGCCCACAATCAAGCTCTTATACCCACCTGTGTCAAGATCCAACTTCCATCCGGCACCTACGGCAGAATTGCACCTCGTTCAGGCCTTGCCCTCAAGCATAAAATCGACGTCATGGCCAGAGTCATTGACGCCGATTATAGGGGAGAAATTGGTGTAATTCTGTTCAACCATTCCGACTCTTCCTTCCACATATCTAAATTTGACCATATTGCACAACTAATTATTGAAAAAATAGAAAATCCCACTCTAACAGAAGCAAAGACTCTCAACAAGTCACAACAAAACAACAAAGGTTTTGGCTCCACAGGAGTCAAAGCAATTTCTTCCACTTCTTTATCTCTGAACTTCGAAACTAAATTATCCTTTGAATCCACCAGAATGAACGTTGATGCTATCAATGAATACAAATATTATGCAAACAAAAAACTATTTAGAAATTTGAACAGCATGATTTTCGTGCCCCCTTCCCTTCGCAAAGAGTTGATCTCGCTATTCCACGATTCTCCTGTCGCTGGTCACCCAGGCTGTGACCATACTATTTCTTCTATCAAATGCTTTTACTGGTAGCCTGGTGCCACCAAAGACATTTCCTCATATATCAAACACTGTCAGGTGTGCTCCCTCACGAAGGGTTTGTCAAAGCCACCGGCAGGAAAACTTATGCCCTTACCCGTCCCTTCCCATCCATGGGAAGACATCTCTTTTGATTTTGTTACTGGACTACCTCTTTCCAACGGTTTTGATTCTATCAGGGTAGTTGTTGACCGTTTTTCTAAAGAAATCGTCCTTTTCCCTTGTCTTAAAACAACTTCTTCTTCAGACCTAGCTGCCCTATTTAGAGATCATGTATGGTGTCTTCATGGACTCCCTAACACTATTCTCTCGGACAGAGGACCACAATTCGTCTCGGAGTTTACCAAGGAACTTTGCAAAGTACTTGACATCCAGCAGAAACTCTCCACAGCATATCATCCCCAGACAGATGGTCAGACGGAAAGGG
>JBBPLC010000826.1:0-10403 GCA_038089535.1 Hemileccinum rubropunctum
ACAAATACAGGAGCACACAAGAAGGAAGGAGGGGAGACTCGCGTCGACTGAGATCCCCTTTCTAAAAATCCATTTGGAAGGAAACCTTCCTGACGGCAACTTCATCTTCGTCGTCGTCAATTTCTCGTAAGGCGGGGAGGTCGGATTCTTCTTCGACCCGATGGATCTTCTTCTCCGTGCGGCGGTTAGGCGTGGAGGGAAAAGAAGGACAAGAGGTGCTATTATGGCCGGCACGACGGCAACGGAAGCAGAGTCCCTTCTCGATACAGCGTTTGCGTTCGTCAGGGGTAAGTTTGGCGATGCGGACTACGTCTACATCCATGGCGTCAGGGTCTTTGGCGGGAGTGCGGGTGGGAGTGGTAAAAGAGTGGAAGTGAGAAGAGGGCGTCTTGCCTCTTCGAGCGATTTCATCAGCTCAGTCCCACTGTGTCTGGAAGTGGGTTGCCTTTTTGTACCAAGCGGCGATCTTGGTTGGGGGAGTGTCCATGGAGAGGATGCGGCGCATGAGAGAGGGGGGAATTCCGGTGGAGAAGTAATTGATAAGGACATTTTCGTCGGTGATACCAGCGAGGGCGACGCGGTTTTGGAAGGAGGAGATATAGGAGTCGAGGGATGGTTCATGGCGCTTGGTCTTAGCGTTAAGAACCATGCGTTTCATGGCGAGCCAGGCGACGGCGTCGTTGACAGTGTCATGGTGTTCGAAGGTAGTTTTGAATTTCTTTACGAAATCGTCGAAGGTGCCGAGGGTGACAGTGGTTCCAGAAATGGCGTTTTGTCGGAAAGTGTTTGCCCAAGTGAGGGTGGGACCTTTGGTCATGTACAAGAGGGCGAAGATGACTTGCTTCGCGTCGGTGTCATAGACTTTGTCGTTGATGTGGAGGTAGAACTGGACAGTGTTAAGCCATTGGACGGCGGTTTTGTAAGAACCGTCGAATGCTTCGGGGGCGCAGACACGAAGCTCAGTGAGCTTAGTGGAAGACATAGTAGGGGAAGGTGTTCTAACGAACGGTGGGGGAGTGGCGGCGGGTGGAGGAAGAGAGATGGAAGGGATGCGAGGGATGGGGAAAACGGGGGTGGTGGCGATGGGAGTAGGAGATGGCGGGGTAGGTTGACGAGGGATCATTAGACTGGCAGAGAACTGTTGCGAGAGGTCAAGGGTTTCGCTTTGTTGAGCGACAGAGGGTACAAGGGTGTCAGGGTCAAGGTATTCTTCTTCTTCGGAGTCGGGTTGCTCGGAAGAGGAAGAGTCGTCAAGTGGTTTTGATCGGGGAGCCGACCAACGAGGATCTGAGCGCGGTGGTTGCGAAATGGTGGGGGACTATGACGGCGATAGCCTCTTTGATGAGAAGCTAGACCTTTTGTTATGGTCGGTCCGGGTAGGAACGAACGTAGACCTGGGGGACAAGGGATGTCGACTAAGGGGCTTGCTTATCGACGGGACGAGTCGCGAGAAAGGCGACCGGAGACAAAGACGAGTCGTGTGGTTAACGACCGGAGACTTCCACAGGGGCTTCCTGAGGTGGACGAAGGAGAGTTGACCTAGGGATGCCCTAGCCAACAGGACGACCGCAAAGAAGAGCGGCGGAGACGAGTCGCAAAGAAGAGCAACCGGAGACGAAGGTAGAGCGACGAGCGTCCACTCAAAAGTAGGACGGGTGACTTAGAGAGCGATTGACGAGTGAAGGAAACAAAGGTGCTATTCCAGGTAGGTCTAGCTTAGAGAATACAAGGTAACGACGGCAGGGTTTATATACCTAAAGGGAACTGCGCACGGACCAAGCTATATAGCAGTGGAAGGTCAGAGGGAGCTCGATAAGGTAACTGGTGTGAGGAAGATAACGGGTGTTATCAGGACAAAGGAAGTGAGGCTGTCCATCGGAAGGAAGCGGAATAAAAGATGAGAGTTCGTAATCAAGGTGACCATCGTGAGAAGAGCAGAAGAAAGTGGTGGTCGTCGTGTGAAAGAGGGGCGTTAGCAAGAAGTGTAAGATGAATGCTAATGCGAAAGGTAAGGAAAAAGGTGAATCGTAACACATACTGTCATTACCATGGCCAAAGTTGCTGTTCCCCTAGTTTAGGGTAATGTCTTAGTGTTTAGTTGTTGATCCTGTTTCAGTGGGAAGTGTTATAGTTTGTGGACCTCACACTACATTTTTACTTTTTATCATCTTTCACACTTAACATATTCTTTTCACTTTTGAAGTCATGTGACCAGTGCACATGACCGTGAGACACCTCACATGACCTGAGACCTAGCCCCATGACATCACTATGATGTCATGCATCATGTCCTTTCATTTCTGCTTTTCTCTCACAAGTATGCTTCTTTCTTCTCACAATGGACTTCTCACTATACTCATGGTAACCTCATTGTTCTCTCATCTATGCTGGCCCTAAACTATTTAGGACTCAGATGACCTACCCTAAACCTATCACTAGTCACTATATAAACCTGCTCTCCCTCATCATCTACTTTTCCTTAGTCCTATTCACTTGAACTCCTCTCTACCTTAGGGGCCAGGTTCTTTTCAAGTACCACTCTATACTTTTCTCTACTCCAATCTTATCTCTGCATTTGCCACCTTCACTCTCATTACCAAGTGCTGTTCCATGATATATCTTGAAACTGTCAATTTCATCATTCTTAACTTCCATGTCATCATCCATGTCTACCTCAACACTTGTTGCTGCATCATACACACATACTCGGAAGTTGCCCTTATCCTAGATTAGGGTAAGGTCTCCCATAGTAGTTTCCAGTCTGTTTCAGAAAGTAAGAATCATACTTGTGGGAGGAAAATGGGAATAAAAATAACATAAGGGATGACATCATAATGACATCATTGGGCTAGACCCCCAAGTCATGTGATGTTCTCACAGTCACATGTACTGGTTACATGACTTCAAAAACAGAGAGAGAATGATAAGTATAGAACAAACTGAAAGGAAATAAAAACATGTTGTGAGGTCCTTGAACTATAACACACTGTAGAGCACTGTCTAGTGCTACCCAGCTGAAAAGTGATTTGCTAATGTTATGAAAATGCACCTACAGGAGCTCATCAATTATAGAAAAGAGTAGTGAAGCAGTGGGGAAGGATTGACAAGGAATAGTGTCAGAAATGAATAAAGAGTATGGCTAGAAGAATTGAAGCAGTTATCAAGGCCAAAGGAACTCATACCAAGTACTAGATACTTAGATAAGTTTAAAATCAAAAAAACTGTCTGAATGAGTTATTGTTTTGAAATGGCATCTAGTTCATCAAATCTTATTCATATGTCTTGTGGCTTGGATGGTTAGAAAGCCAAGAGTCAGCACTTTATTTCATATACTCATATGTCAGGGTAAGGATTAGGGGTTATTGAGGAATAATGCATTTAGTGAAAAATGACCAAATATGCAGACAGTTTTTTGAGCCACTGTATATGACTAATATTGGTCTTGCAGGAACTCACTTGTTCTTTGCTGGACCTCAGCATCTTTATCAGAGAGCTCATTGGAATCAACATAAGGCATGACTGGATTAAGTATTGAGGCTTCAAGTCCTTCATGACTATAGAGCACTTCACGGGGGCCTATTACTCAGTCGCAAGGATAGTTTAGAATGATATTATAATGGTACCGTGACAAGTCATGGGTGTTGTCACACTTTTTGCAATTTTTGTGATTTTGACTCATCATCGTAGACAACCGTCTTCTAGAAGGGTCCATATAAAAAGTCGTTGCACTGCTGATACCACCCTGCATCCTCGCCGACTTTCTCGCCCACCCGCCCCTGCCTACTTCAGCCACCGCTAATACAAACATCCGAATCACCATACCATTCCGAAACACCCACACCCACTCGTCGCATCTACCTATTTAACTGAACACTATGACAGAGGCATCCTTGGTAGTGGCAACGACGACCCTCGCTGAAGTCCAAACCCAACATCCTCGCGCCCCGCGCATGGCCCCACCTCCATCTTCGTATCAAAACCTGCCACCCCTCTGCATCAACACCCCGCGGTCGATTTCTCAAACCCGTCTCGCATGGCCCACCAAAAACAAAGTCTAAAATGGCGCCAGGTTCGGCGAGTTTAAGACAGACTATGGGGGCATCAGAGCGGCCGTCGTAGACCTTGCACATCCGGGGGTGATGCACGGTGCCAAGGTGACGACCGCAATCGATAGGTACTTGTTGCAGGTGATTCTTGCGCACGAGTCCATGTTTGGGAGCTGCAGATGCGATGGGAAGTGAGTGCGATTGTGTCGTGCTCTTCGATCGAGTGACATCATGCTTTAGACTATAGGATTGCCACTGAAAGCGATGGTGGATCCACCGGTCGTGGTTGCTTCACTGGCAGAGTCGACGCAGGAAGCGCTCGCCGCGGTACAACTTACAAGGAATGCTGAACGAAATGCTCGTCACGCCTACACGTCCCTACCAACACGCACTGCTTGGTTACCTTCACCGGTCACTCTGATCCGCGCCGAATGGCGTCCCTCTACGCGCGACAGCGGTCAAAAGCGGGAAAAAAGGCGGAAGAGATGGACAGATCGAAACGGTGGACTGCGAGCCATGGAAGGTGCTCCAAGAAGTCGAGAAGGCAAGGCAAGGGTTACTATTTCTGGGGATCATGACCAAGCAGATGCCTTCCTCGTGTCGATTCCTGTGTCCGAATATTTGATCTTGTGCGTGAGCTTGGCTTGGCTCGGGCGATGCATCAGTCCTGGAATGTTAATGAACGCTTACCACGGTCAAATGACCAAACATCCAATCCCAGAACGACCTCGTGGCCCCTCCGCCAACACTGTAAACGTCTTAGCGTCTTCGTCCAGCGGCGTGCCTACGTGCTTGTTCTTAAGGAGGCGACTGTCGACGTCGGGTGCGCACTACGGCGTTTCTTCGCTTTCCACACTATGTAGTGTCTTGGTCGACGCGAGGAGACCACACAGGCGAGGGTTGGTTGTGGGTGACGGTCCTAGCAAGCGACGCAGCAACTATTTCAAGTTCTGTCGAGGTGGGTTTTGAGGCCAGGAGGTGCATGTCTATTTGGATAGTTGCTGTTTGGATACGGTCGTTGATGAGGGGTCACAAACTAGGCGATGCGTATGTGCAACTCCACCCACGAATCGCACGACGTAAATGTGCTTAAGAAGCGGCTAGTCTCTGCCAAACGATGAGCGGGGGGGAACTTTGTATTCCAATATTGTAGCCACGGATACAGCCAGACAGTAATATCTAAGAAGGAAATGCATGCATGGAAAGTGTGCATGGGCGTGAAAAATATTACAATGAGGCCAAAGTCGGATGACTAGTACTACAAACACGATGCTACTACGTCTAGGACCTCTCCTGCCACCGCAGAGAGCTCTAGTAGTTGGGTAGAGTATCACTTCCAGTAAAAATAGTGTGCATGTTCAAGACCGTACGCCCGTTTTCGTGCAGGCCGCTTAATCCATTCATTTAGTGACTGGAACTGGCAGCGTCTGTGTTTCGCTCTTTGATCCTTTTCAAGTTACCGCGGATAGCAAGACTGTTCCAGTCACGGTCGATGATCCTCAAGCTGACTCATCCATAATATCACCTATCCTTGACTAGTCTCGGAATAGCAGCGTGCTGGGGACGCGGCGGCCCATTTCAAGTTGTAGGTTCACTCACTCTGCTATTTATTGGCTAATGGCTCCTTGACATGCTTCCACCTCATGGCCAATGTAACGCCCATCAAGGTGACCTAGATGCACATCGCCACAGCAGCATGCCATCTTACATAAGTTCGTGGTTGAACATTGGCTATAATAAGAGCAGGTTTCGTCCCTGAAATACCACGCTCTTTGCCGTTTCAGCGTTTCGACATACTTTACATCTCGGGCTCATGCCTTCCACTCAGCAGCAAGTCATGGCCATTCAACTGAGTGACTATGCGTCTCGTATGCTTATTCACCCTTAGGCTCCGCATCAGTCGATCTCATTGTCCTCCTAGTCGCGATCATCGTAGCTGTTGGATATGATTATAGTAAGTGATATATGTCTATATGCATTTCTTCATGCTGAAGGAACCTTTTAAAACATCATCAGTCCTTATATTCCCCGAAGAGGTATGCCCCACGTTCATCGGCATCATATGTGAGACTTTGCCTGGCTGACGACCGTTGTAGATTGAATATATTTGGGTGAGTGTCCACCTTTTCCCAGGCAATTATATATTCTGATATGTTGCAGAACAAACCGTGGACACGGTTGGCTACATTGTATGTTCTGGTGCGTATCGCCGTCTCCGTGATGCTATACTGGGCCAACCCTCGTTTACCTCCAGGCTCGTTACTCTGGACTGTGTTTGATCATGTATGTCTGCCTGTTCTACAATACATTGCGATTGATCATGACTGCCAGTATTCACCAGAATTAATTCCCTGTGTATGTATTTAAATCTTGAAGTTCTTGGTTTTGCGAACTGATGTGGCTTGATTCAAGTGAAGAGTTCTTTCCTATCTGGCTCCGTGAAGGTGATTTCTTGTACCCCTGATGATTAATTCAAATGCTGAAAAAATCTATTTGCTGGCAGGCGTATGTGGTCATGCTTCAACATCTACTGATCGATGTCATTTTTAAGTGACTGATCGTATTTGATAGCTGTGAGCACATTTATCCAGTTTCTAGTATCCGTTATGCTCAGAGACATTTTCCAAGGCGAAGTTCTTAATACTTCTGGGACATGGATTTTTACCGTTTTTATTGGTGCCGCGGATTGTAAGACTTCATGTTCGCTTTCAGTGAGATGAATCACATTGGTAGTTGCAGTGGCAATGATCCGCCTTGTCTGGGTATTGTACAAGCAATCAATACTCATCCTCCGCACCCTCTTGATGTTCTATGTCTTCGAAATTATCCTACGTCTAGTCATTTGTGTCATACTCAGCACCAACTTAGGTATGTGAAACATAATTTCTCATTATGGACGTGACATCATTAACAGAACATCCGCCGTTTTCCTAATCATATAGCACCGGCCACCATCCAAGTGGAAGTGCTTGATTTTTCATTTTGCACGTTGCAAGCTGATTCCTCGCTTGCAAATTGGACCGCAATGACTTTGGACATTATGCAGATCATTCTCAGTGCATTGATGTCTCTGCTACTTTGTGTCCGATATATCAGGCAGTCACTTCAAATGTACAGAGCGACGAAGCGATTCGAGTTGGGCCATTATATGACCTTTCTCACAAGGGAAGGTCTATTCTGCTTCCTTGCGTATGTCCAATCTTACCTTCCGTCTCTTCTACCATGCCACTAGGCTAACGGTGAATTATTACGAATAGAATCCTGTCGACTGCACTTTTCAATTTGCTGGCTTATGTACGCAGCGTCCCGTCGGACGAAGTATGGTGGTGGCACATACTGAGTCCGATGCTGCAATTTGTACCTGCATTCACACTCATCCCTCGAGTCATCTTGACTTTGCGGAGACTTTATGCCCGCATTCCGAGCAGATACGAGAGCGAAACTAGCATATTGTTCGGATTCTCGTCGATGCATAGTAATCGTGATGAAGGTGGCACGTTCCTATTCAACAGCATGGGGCAGGAAGAAGGATTGGAACAGAGCGATGAGATCCAGATGGTGGATAGGGAAATGCCCATTGCCGGTCCTAGTCGTGTGTAATGGGGCGACCGTCTCAGGTCAGGTCTTAATATCTCAAATGTAACCACTTCATTCTTCCGAGTCCCCGGTGTCAATGTGTGACTCGGACAGTATCATGCTGTTCATTTAACGCAAAGTCCGTATGGAATACCATGAATGCTGACTCCGCTAAAGCGATTGTGCAGAAAGCTAGTTTTTGGGCAATCTACACAATCTTGAACTTTGTCTCGTCGTTAAAGTGCTAGTGCCGATGTAGACGCTAGATAGTGGGACGCTGGCGTTTTCGCTGTTGCCGCATCGTGATGGCACGGACCTTGCTTGGAGGGATTTCAATTTGACCTACGGGCCGTGACTGCAAGACGTGTTCCCCCTGTTTTTGTGTTCAGCACTAGTGTCACAGCCAATCGCATCATTTCGCATGCCTGCGGCTTTCTCCAGGGTCAAACACCACTGGGCCTGGCCCCCTCCCTAAGTCCCACTTTGCACTCCACAGATATCCCACAACCCGCTACCCACAGTGCATCATTATCGACATATTTCCGCATCCTCCAGGATTTCGGTTTACTCTGCACCAACCACAAAATTTCTGCATTCATCGTAAGCATTACGAGTAAGTGTGTACTACCATCTTCCGTCCTTCGTTGATCGAGGGGTTTATGCTCCCGTCATGGTCCTCATCTTATCCTCCGTGTTTCAGCCGTACATCTTTTCTTCCTTTGAGCTCTGATCACTCGCTTTTTTACCATCCCACTCGGACCCATCGTCCCCCATCCGCTGTCGTTCTACTCCTGCGCACAATATCCTTCCGCCTATCTGCCACTCCCCTGGTGTTTCCATTCTCTATACCAGTCTCGTGTTTTCCTTTCCCTCCAAATCCGTTTCCCTACCCCCAGCCATTCCGTTATCGAGTCGCTTGTAATCTTGCGCAAACCTCTGATCGCCTCGCTCCTAATCACCCCTGCCTGCTTTCCCCCATACTGCTAAACTTCACCTCATCCGATTTCGCAACCGATACTCCACCTTCCCGTCTTCGCACGCTGTTCCCCATTCATTACTCTTCAGATTTGCGCCCGTTTTTTTTGTTCCGTGATCTGCTCTGTTCCCAGTGAGTTATATGAACTCCCCTTTAGTGTGGATATCTTATCCGCTTTTCTTCCCGTCCCAGTCTTGTCTCGGTCCTCCTCTCGTTTCTCTATTCCCGATTTCCTCTTCCGTTGTACTCTATCCGCCACGTTCTACTCTTACCTGTCTACCGCATTCGAGCCTGTCTCTCCGTCTCCCTCACATCTACCCACCCGATTGATCCAACCTCGCCCACCTGTTTTCCCCTTGCCATCTTACACATTGCCTTTTGCTATCGCCCATTGTATCTGAAAGTCCCTCCACTCCAATATTCGCCCATCTCGCGCTGATTGCCTGAAATCTGTCTTATCTCGTCGCGCCGCCGGGATTTTGCTCTATTGAGAGGCCTCTCCGTCCCCCTCTTCCTCGTTTCCCCAGACCCATCAGTATCCCCATTCTTGATCCTGTCACGTCGAACGCGTCTAGCCTCCAATGAACCAGAACAACTCCGACAGAGACAACATCACCTTCCAACTCACGGGTATAGTTCCACTGACTGTCGGTGGCCGACGCTAACGAATGCTTGTTTCTTTTATACAGTTTCTCGGTTGGCCCTCTCGTCCCGACACCCAAAGCAAGACATCCGCGTCATCGTCCGTGTCGACGATGTGTCTAAAATAACATGTTCTGGAAAATTATCATGGCCTTATTCCAAAGTAACATGGAATCATCCATTTCTCTTGTATGTTTCCCGATGGACTTCACAGTTATCTTTATTCATCCTTTTCCGCAGCATAGCATCCCCCACCGCTACTGTTACGGTCTCTGTATGCATTCTTCCAGAGGAGCTCACCAATGAATGGGACAAACAACCACTGGGCGATCAGATGGTTACGGATGTAGCCAGCTTGTTACAGTCTGGCGATAAGTGGAAACGTAAGCTCTATTTTTACCTCTCCAACTCAACCGTTCATGGTGTATTAGGCGATATACCTGGACTATCTGTTCGTTCAACCCTAACCGTGGTATGTAAACCCTGCGACGGCATGCTGGTGAGTTCTACATTGTATTTCAGTTTACAAATGATTGTATATGTGCTTCAGATCGTGCCGGACGGGCACGACTGTGTGCCGGCCCTCAGAAAATACCACTCACGGCTATATGCATTACGAAAGCAGTTCAGAAATGAGCCTTGTATGTCCACACAAGTTGAGCTGGGACTAGCAAGGTTGGATCTCTGTCGTTTGGACCATCCAGGCCACACAAGCACCCTTAATGATCTTGCCTATTCCTACGAACTCCTGTACGATCAAAGGGGCCATATCTCAGATCTCAACAGAGCCATTGAGATCTTCGAGGCTAGGCTTGACCTTTGTCCATTGGGTCACCTAGAACATGCTAATGCTCTTAGAGGGCTTACAACATGTTTGCAAAAACATTTTTGTGTTCAAAAAAACAGAGCAGACCTGGAGAGGATCTTAGACATGGAAGAACGACATCTGGGTCTGTGTGAAATAGACCAACCAGATTATGAAAAAGCTCTTGGAAGACTTGCATCAGCAATGAAGGAGAGGTATTACATTCAAGGTATCGTAGGGGACATGACAGACTTGGATAGGGCTATTGAAATGGAGGAAGAGAGGCTCGATCTTTGCCAATCTGGCCATCCACACCATGCGGAAGCTCTTGGGAACCTTGCAATTTCTTTGGGCGCAC
>JBBPLC010000827.1:0-10402 GCA_038089535.1 Hemileccinum rubropunctum
GAGATACCTTCCCATGGGTGGGAAGGGACAGGAAGTGGCATAAGTTTTCCTGCTGGTGGCTGTGATGAACTCTTTGTGAGGAAGCACACCTGGCAGTGATCTATGTAGGAAGTAACGTCCTTGGCTGTGCCAGGCCACCAATAAAATTGTTTAATGGAAGAAATAGTATGGTCGCCACCTGGGTGACCAGTGATGGGAGAATCATGGAAAAGCGAGACTAACTCAGTACAAAGAGAAGGGGGCATAAAAACAATGCCATTTGAATTTTTAAAAAGTTTTTCTGTCACATAATATTTATACTCATTGATAGCATCAATGTCCATCCTAGCAGATTCCAAAGATAACTTAGTTTCAAAATTTGGAGAAAGAGATATGGAAGAGATGGCTTTGACTCCAGTGGAGCCAAATCCTTTACCATTGCATTGTGACTCTTCTAGAGTCTTTTCTTCTTTGAGTGTAGAGTTTTCTATTTTTTCAATAATTAGTTGGGCAATGCAGTCGAATTTAGAAACATGAAATGAGGAATCAGAATGATTGAACAGAATTATGCCTATTTCTCCCCTATAATCAATGTCAATGACTCCAGCCATGATGTTGATTTTATATTTGAGGGTGAGGCCTGAATGGGGTGCAATTCTGCCATAGGTGCCAGAGGGAAGTTGGATCTTGACATGGGTAGGAATGAGACCTTGGTTGTGGGCAGGAATGTCAAGATCAATGGATGCATACAGATTGAATTCTGCTACATCAGGAGAGCCCTTCAAGGGTAAGCATGCATCTGAGGAGGTTAGTTCGACTGGAATAGACAGTGAGGAAGAACAGAGAACAGTGGAAGAAAATACAGTGATGTTCTCGTTTAATTTATTGACAGCATCACCATGGTCAGGGTGACAAGAGAGAGAGCATCAGCATGTCCATTTGTGGTGCCAGGTTTGTAGATGAGTATATTATTAAATTCTTGCAAAAGCTCATGCCAGTGGGCTTGATAGCCCGAGAGTGTTTGTAGTTTTTTCCAGTACTTGAGATTCTTGTGGTCTGTTCAAATCTCGAAGTTAGTTTTGCCAATTAAGTAGTGGTGCCACTCTTTGAGGGCGCGGATAATAGCTAGCAACTCTTTGTTGTAGACTGGGTAGTTGCATTCAGCTGATGAAAATGAGTGGGAAAGAACAGTGCAGGGGCACCAAGAGCCATCCTCCCCCAGGACTGACAATACTGTGCCAGTGGCAATATTGCTTGCACCTGTCTTAATGTGCATGTCCTTGGATGAATCTGGGAAAGTGAGGAGAGAGGCTGTCATAAATTGTTGTGCCTCCCCCCAGGTGTATGGCACATTCTTTTTAGTCAGATCATTGAGAGGGTGAGTGATCTGTCCAAAACTGTTAATAAATTGTCAATAATAGTTACACAGCCCAAGAAATGATTGAAGCTGCTTGTGCTTCATGGAGGTGGGCCAGTCGAGTATTGCATTGACCTTGCTATTTTGCATGCCGATGCTGTTGGCTGATACTATAATGCCTAAAAAGTCAACCTTTTGAGCATTAAATATGCATTTTTCTGGTTTTGCATAAAGGTTGTTTTTGCAAAGCCTATGCAATACTTCCTTTATGACCTTGGAGTGTTTTTCATTGGATTTATTTTTTGTGAAAATACACATGTCGTTGAGGTAGACAATCACCGCAGCATACATGTTGTTAAATATGGTGTTCATCATTTGCTTGAATGTGGGAGGAGAGTTAGTCATCCCAATATACATCATGACTGGTTTGTAAGCCCCCAGGGGTGTTATGAATGTAGCTTTCCACTCATCACCTTCCTTGATGCAAATGTTGTTATAGCCCCATCAGAGATCAAGGCAGGTGAATTTGTCTGTGCTCTTCAGGCAATCAATGAGTGCAGAAATGAGGGGCATAGGATACAAATTTTTAACTGTACCCTCATTTAAATAACAGTAGTCCATGACAAGGTGTTTCTCACTGGTTTTCTTTGGAATAAAGAATACTGGAGCAGTTTGAGGTGATTTTGATGGGCAAATATATAACCCTTTTCTTGCTCCGAGATAATGAAGTTCCTGACTTCTTCTAATTCAGCATTGGACAAAGGAATGACTTGACCTTTTTAGGGACAAAGTCTGGTTTTAGGTTGATTGCATGATTCCACGGCTTGCATATGGGCATGCATTTGGATTCTTCTTTGCTGAATATGTCCAAGAATTCATGGTACTGCTTGGGTACCTTTTCTGCAAGTCTGTCCTCAATGGAGTGGACAGCTGGGTTCCAAACCTCATTGATTAAGCCAGTTGCATTGATAGTAACACAGTTGCAAGTGCATTGACAGAACTTGATCTCTTTGTCAACCCAGTCAATGAGCGGGTTATGACATTGGAATCAATCATAACCTAGATAAATATGGTAAGTTCCTAAGTTTGTTACCAATGTATTGACTCCTTCAGAGTGACCTTGGTATGACAATACCACTGAGACATAATCTGTAATAGTACTGTGGGACGAGGAAGTCCCATTGGTATTAGTGATAGATTGAGGAAGGGAAAGTTTTTTCATGGGAATGCCAAGAGATGTTACCCAATTTTTATCCATGAATGTCCAGACCACACCAGAGTTGAGGAGCACTTTTTCAGTTGTTTTTTGCTATTTTTCATTTTTCTGAAAATAGACATCAGTCTCAATATTGAACTCTCCCCCAGGGGAAGTGTTCCTGAGAGTGAGGTTAGGGTTAGAGGAGGATTTGGAGACAAAAAATTTTGTCCATAACCAGAGAATTAAACACGCTATTTTTTTATCTCTGGTGCTATGCTTCAAAGAGATGCTCCTTTGGAGGCAGTATCATAGCTATCACAAATGTAAGTGTTCAGTAAGTCATTGCCACCCAACAAACTGTCCATCTCCCTGAGTATAGCAAAATGATTAGAAAAAGGAGAAGAACAAGGAGATGCAGAACAAGAAGAAAAAGAACTGTCCTTTGCCAAGTAGGTACCTTCCAGATCTACTTAGCTTTCCCTTTTCCCTTAAGTTCCTCAGTGGCAAGCTAGCAAGCCTGGGACTCAAACATATCTAAATCATAGGCTTGTGCCTCTTTGGTCATCCATGGAAACAGGCTTGGGGGAAGGACAAATAATATGGGTTGCTGTGTAGAGGTTAAGAGTGGCTTGCTGCTATTGCAAGTGGAGATGGTTGGTGGTGGTGCGAGATTGTATAAGATGAAGGCAAGGCGGAAGAATGTTGTTTGGCCTCGTGGTAGTCCTATTCAGGTGAAACCAGATGAAAACTAACAAGGAGAACTATATCTAATCTAGGCATAGTGTGACCTCAGTGACAACAAGAGGAGGCAGGTTTATATAGTGACTAGGGATAGGTTTAGGGTAGGTCATCTGAGTCCTGAATAGTTTAGGGCCAGCATAGATAAGGAACATGAGAAAGGTGCAAGGTAAACACAAGTATAGTGAGAAGTCCATATGGGAATGAAGAAGCATACTTGTGTAAAGGGAAGACAGAGATGAAAGACATGAGGTGTGATGTCATGATGACATCATGGGCTAGACCTCAGGTCACATGAGAAGTCCCATGGTCACATGACTTTGAAAGTGAAAAGAAGGCATTAAGTGTGATAGTAAAAAAAAAAGGTGAAAAACATAGCATATAGGTCCTGAACTATAACATTATATGCCATTTCTAAAAGGTAATGTTTGAAGATCAATATCTAGACTCAGATCAGGTAATGAAAAAAAGAATAAAATAAAATAAATGAGTATCTCAACCCTGAATGCAAATCAGAACTCATGATCCATCAATAAAGCTGTTTAATTCTGCTTTAAAACCTCTGCTTATGATAGTTTTGAGAATAGTACTGTCAACAGTGAATGTTGCTATGACATGCCAGTGAATGAAGAGGTCTGAGTTATGAGGTATGTATGTCCTCTTAAAGCTACTAGAACACAATTCAGGTTTAGACACCCTCCAGATTCAAACAGTTGGCTATGTCCAAGAATTTGAATATTTAGATTAATAGTTCAAAGTCTTCCCATTTTCATAAACTGGCAGTATACAACTTGATATCTCATAGCCTCATTGGAAGTAGGTATAGCCCAATATCTTGGCACTCTACTACCTTAGATCCTCTCTTCCTATATACCATGACAATGCTATTGACTTGCAGCAGATCAAGCTCCTGTGACATTACTTAAATGACAATGTCCCATATTTTCACCTATTTGTTGATGCCCAAATGCTCAATAACTCCAGTAAGCAACCATCTGATTTTACCTGATAGTGTTGCCCCTCCACTGAATGCCACCACTAAATCAAACATGCTCCTGTTGAAGTTCTAGTGCTTTAGGTTGTCAAAAGGGAAAATAACATGTTTTTCTATCAAGTGCTTCACATCAGCTAGTCCACTTGCCACATGCATAGCTGGCTCACATTTGGCAAGCAAGAGCCCCTTTTATATGCCATGAAAATACACCAACTCATTAAATCATTTCAGGTTTTCAGTAGGTCCTTGTTTTTGCACAAACAAGCTTGCCATAAGCATTGCTTTTAGTAGCACCTTACTGTAATGGTCACAAATCACATCTGGTGCAGGTACAAACATTAGGTTTGTTTTCCTCTCATATTGGAGACTTCCAGTGTTTATTTCAGTGTGGGTATCCAAGATAACAAATATGTTGGTAGGAAAGCCAAACACAGAGACTGGTCAATAAATTTCAGTTACTTTCTCTTGCATGGCCAATTCACCCAATGCCCTTAGTGAAGTGTGAACCACCTCTGACTAATCCAACTATTACTCTTAAAAGTTTGAATACTCACATTTTCATTTTCCTGGTGTGTGACATCCATTGTGAGCATATCACATAAAAAACTATCAGAACTACCAGCAAGCTACAGGCTGATTAGTACCAGAGGCCAGTTCAGCCTAGCATGCCTTCTTTCTCCATATGTAACCTCTAAAACCATACAACTACAATTGAAATCAATGCCTCACCAAAAACCTAAGTCAACTTACTGCAAGGGTTGCTCTGGACTTTGGTGTTCTCTTCCATTCTCTCTGATTGCAAAGAGACATAGAAACAGCACCAGCTTTGAGATGGTTGCAAACATGGTGCACCTCATTTCATCTGGTAAATGTTGTTCACAGATAACTACCCTGCATTGAATGCATTCATGCATTCATCCCCTGTCCAATTATCACACAAGCTGCAATACATTTTCTTAATCAACTGTACACTCTCTCAGCCAAACAAATGATACCATAGCTTTTCTCTGTCTCACAGAAAGCACTTCCCTCTTTTTGCATGTTCATGTTCTTTTATCATCTTATAGGGAGAGTGCTGCATATTGTGGAGTATGAGTTCTTTGGGCATGATGGTTTTTTTTGGCACATGTATATTTTTACCCACCATCTTCACTAACATAAACTAGTACATAAATTTCTATAATTCAATACTATTTGACAATCAAATTTCCTGTGACAAACACCTGTTTGCCTGGAGCACATTGAGATGTTTTTGCTCTGGGGCAATGAATTTTTCAAATCCTGCTTTCATTGTTTCCTCCTTCTACCTATCCTTTTTGTTATCCTTGTGCATAGCATCCAGTAGTATACTCCAGATCTTGGCAATATAGAGGTTTCCTAATGCCTCTACAAGTCTCAGGTGTGTGAGAGTAATTATATCCTTACCATAGATATAATCTTAAATGATTTGTCAGGCCATCAGGTTGTTCAATTTAGTTTAGTTTAGGATACTGGTAGCACTGTGTCACTTGCCCTGCAGTTTACTGTCTATAGAAGCTTGGGTTCTACATGGTTATTAGCTTAGATATACTACTATCCCTGCTTCATTTACTCATAGACTTTGATTACATCATAGATAGAATGTAGAACTTACTCATCTCAAAACACAATTTTGCTTGCAGTTCTGTATGAGATCAACTGGGATCACAGACAAGACCCTTTTAAACTGACCCCATCTAGTGTGTAGAACTGCTATCATTGTGTTAGTGGATAAAGGAATGAAACAATAAAGATAGACACAAATGTATTCTTTCACATTTACTTGAGCTCATTTTTAACTTGATCTATTGGCATGAACTGTCACTCATATACCCACTGATCTAAGCTCTACTTACAAAAACAAGGTTGAAGTTTCCATTGGCTTACTTACTGAGAAAGTTGATATAGGCTCTTGTTTTTTAATCCAGATGCATAGAGTGTTCTCCTGCTCTCTCCATGGCCCATCTATAATAGCATTCTTTCACTTTTTATTTCTTATAAGTTTATTTTCACACCTTAGACATGACCAAATAAGTATAGCTGACAAATCCAAATTTATCCTGCAACATATTATACATTTGTTATAAAATAACTTTGCACAGCATAGTTGTTACCATATTAACTGTTAATTGTCAAATATATTCATCTAGGTGATTTTTAATGATATTGTGCCCTAAAATTTGAGTTTAGTGCATATTAACATTGAAAGTTTAACATACATATCCAGTAGCCACTCAGAGGACTGCTAAGTGGGTCAGTCAAGGACCACACAGAAGCAGGATAAGTAAAGTGCCTTCAAATTGTGAGACATGAATGATGGCCATATTTATGCTTGGAAATATACTAGGATAGAAACTTGGACTTCTTTGCCTGCAGCAAGCATTGAGCAGGCACCAAAGGACAAACCCTAGAATCAAGGGTCATTGTACCAGTTGCAAGGAAGTCAAGTGATCACTCTAGTTTTTAAGTCTTTCTTTCCTGCCTCCCAATGGCATTTCATAAGGGAATTATCAATCTGTGTTATAGTTCAGGATCTATATGTTATGTTTTTCACTTTTTATCATTTTCATACTTAACACTTTTCTTTCACTTTTGAAGTCACATAACTGTGAGACATCTCACATGATCTGAGGCCTAGCCCATGACATCATGCCTCATGTCTTTTATCTCTGTCTCTTTGTTCACATGAGTATGCTTCTCATTTCCACATGGACTTCTCGCCATACTTGTGTTCACCTTGCTTTCTCCTCATGTTTCTTATCTACACCAGCCCTAAACTATTTAGGACTCAGATGACCTACCCTAAACCTATCACTAGTCACTATTTAAACCCACCTCCTCGCGTTGTCTACCTTTTCTTAGTCCTATTCATTTGTATCTGAAACGGAGTGAAGCAGGAAACAACTAAAGTTGGACGACACCTAATCTAGGTGTTGGGTAACTTCTGCAATGGTATGAACAGTTCGAGATTGGGTGTCCAACCACACGTGGACTAAGACATGATATTTGGTGACGAGGAAATTTACAGTGCCCAAATAGAGTATAAACAATAAACAATGATAGCGTGCGATAACATACACGAAGCTGGCAAGAGCAGAGTAAGATTGGGAAGTAAAGAAGAGTGCTAAACAATTGACCAGGCCCCTAAGTAGGAGAGTAATCAAGTGAATAGGACTGAGGAGTAGATGATGAAGGAGAAGGGTTTATATATGTAAGTATGGGGTGTTTAGGGTAGGTAGTCTGGGTTCTAAATAGTTAAGGGCCAGTGTGAGAAGAGAGACATGAGGAAAACGCAAGGCAACCATGAGGGCAATGAGAAGTCCGTGTGAGAAGAAAGAAGTGTCCTTATGGGAAAGGAGATGGAGATGAAAGACCAGGTCACATGAGAAGTCTCATGGTCACGTGCACTGGTCACATGACTTTGGAAATGAAAAGAAATTGTTAAGTCCAAAAGTGAAGAAAAGTTGAAAATGTAGCATATAGGTCCTGAACTATAACAGTATTCCTTTCCACCTTAGGGGCCGGATTCTCAAGTACTACTCTTTTTCAATCTATTTCCATTACTCTGCTCTCTGCCAGCTTCATGCACATTATCACATGCTCTTTATCAATAAATGTTTTATGCTAAACTTGAGTACAGTAAATTTCCTCATTGCAGATTTCCATGTTCTTGTCCACATGTAGTTGGACACTTGTACTCAAACTGTTCACACTGTCGCTGAGGTTGCACTATGCCTAGATTAGATGTAGTCTTCCTTGTTTAGTTTTATCCGGTTTCAATCTGCTCTAACATATGTTGTTCTCTGAAGGATGCATCATAAGACTTGATGGACCTTATCAGGTTGGAGATACCCAGGTTGATCTAAGGAAGCTTGACACTATTACAATTTATCTTTTCATCTTGTCTTTTTCTTCTTATCTTGATATTCATATTTGTCTCTCAACTTATGTGTTATAGTTATCTTAATTACTCTCATGCTTACTCCTTTTGCTTCTATTGTTCTCCTCATTTTCTCTTTATTCTTCCATGGATGACTTCTTCTCCACAGCCAGATCTCTCATGATGGCAAGTATTCCCCACATTCTATTACATTCCATAGTTTTCTGTCTTTCCACACCAGAACTATATATATCTCATCAATTACCATGTAATCTTCACTCTTGATCTGTGCAATACATTGCATCTTTCTTGTGTTCTCAGTTCCCTGAGTCCCTCAAACCATTGTTTCATTGCTCCTCACAACCTTGATATCTTTCTTGAACCCTTCAGAATGTTATCATACCTCTTCATGAGCATCCTCCCTGAAGAGTTGCTTCTGTTTGTGCTTTGCACTTGAAAGCAGCACTTTTGTGTAACATCATGTTCCTTATCTTTTCCATGATTATAATCATGTTTACCTGTTCATATTCTTATCAGATAGCCTCATTCCTTTCTTTTGACAGCTTTTCTCTCATACTGTCTTTCTACTCTATTTACCTTATTTAGACTCATTAGACTTATTGCTATCACACAGCTTGGTCTGTGCACAGATATCCAGGGTATATAAAAGCTGAGGTCTTTATCATGTATTCTCTAAGCTAGACCTACCTAAAATAGCACCTTTGATCTTTCACTCTTTCTTTGCCTCTCTCTAAGTCCCATCCTACTTTTGAGTGGATGCTTGTCATTTATCTTCATCTCTGGCAGCTCTTTTTTACTGCTTGCTCCTGTCAACAAGGGTACTCCTTGGTTGATCTTCATCCATCTTAGGAAATCCCTAAGGAAATCCCCAGTGATTAAGAGAATTTCTTCCCATATCTCAGCGTTGCAAGAATAGTTTGGCTATAATTTGTTTTCATCTTTGCAGGATCTCAAGGAGTCATAAGAGTGAAAGAATAGATCCAAGTGTCAAATAAACACCCACCTAATGTCTGTGAGCAATCATTCTTCCAGTGTTTTTTTTCTTTCTCTATTGTAGTCATAGTGTTGTGTTAATCACTACTATGTGAGTTGATCTTGGCTCTAATGCAATAGGTTTAATGGGTACAATTCAACTTCTGCTCACAACTCTTGTGCAGGGTGTCAAGATTCACTGACTGTTCACCAAAGGTAATATCTGAGTAGAAACCATTTTTCAGTTTCTTATAGAACTCAAGGATCAGTATATTAATGAATTTGGAATTCCAGTGTGAGCAGGTCAGTGGGATGCAGTGCCAATTGAAAGCAACATTAACAAGAGTAGGAGGTATAGCATCATCATTATTGAATGCCTTGATGGCATCAATAGAGACAGGAAAAGGTAAGGGTGCCTTTGGGCCTAGATAAAATAATCACTTTCTCCTGTAGATAGTGGCAAAAGGCAGCCTGTAGGTACTGGTCAAACAGTATCATGAGTAGAAATATCATACATGTAGCTTATTCTTTGTTTCTTGTGGTCTAGCCTTCCATCTTCTTGCAGGCCTGGGGGCTGAGTGATTGTGATTGTGATTGTGATTGTGATCATCATCATCATCATCATGTGTACTGGCAATCAAGATTCCAGAATTTGAGGGAACATGTATCAACAATTTCTTGTACTATTGTTGTGATAACATCCATGGTCAGCCACTAAGCTATGATTTGACTGATAATACTCTCCCTCAGAGATGTAGAAGAGGGTAAAGTAGGTGTAACCAGCCTGGTCCAAGTTTTTTCTTTGCTGGAGGCTGGTGAGTGACCCAGTAGGGACAGGTAAGAAGGATACCCAGGAGGTGTCACTGAAATAGGACCAGCAACTACTATGGAGATATTACCCTTTAAGCTAGGGGAATGGTGACTTCTGCAATGGTGATAACATTGTGGATGCAAGGGTTGAGCCAGATGTGAACAAGGATGACAAGTCGAAAAGTTTCAATAGTAACAGTGCAAAGGTAAACATACAAGAGGACCAAATAATGAGGGTCAAGATGGTAAGTCCAAGGGTAAGAGTGGTACTTGAAGAGATCCTGGCCCCAAGTGGAGAGAGAATCAAGTGAATAGAACTGAGGAAAAGATAATTACAGGGTATGATTTATATAGGAACTACAGTGGCTCAAATAAGTGTCCTAATGTTGGGCCATTTTAGAAAGACTTTATATTTGCAAGAGAACTAAGATATAT